>CANXYI010261732.1:0-13351 GCA_948208565.1 Hura crepitans | reverse complement strand
TGTAGGTTCAGATATTGAAGCTTAACCAAATCTCTGTGGTTGAGGTGGTCTGTGTGTCTGATGCCCTATATAAGATTGAGTTTCTCTCTACCTTTCAGTAGCACTTAGGGTAGAATTCGATTGACCTATAGTGAACCATCTTTTTCTTTAGAAAACCTCTCTCTTCTCTTGTGCTTTTTCTTTCATGACATAAGCAGTTAAACCCAGAGCTAAGAAATCTCTAATTTTTATTATTGATATTTGCATTCTCAATACTACATTTAGGCCTTTCTCAAACCTTTTGCATTTTTTCCTTAGTAGGAATAAATTTTTTTACATATCTTTTAAGTCTGACAAAGTCCTTCTCATACTTAAACACTGATCTCTTACCCTGTTTCAACTTAAAGAATTCTTATGTCTTCTTATCTTTATATGATTCAGGTATATATCTCTTTCTAAACTCCTTTTCTAAGAACCCTTAAGTAAGGTTTACTGATGATTTCTTCTTAATTGTGTCCCACCAGTGAAATTCCTCTTCTTGTAAAAGAAAAGTAGTGCACTTCAAACTCTTATCATCTGTACACTCCAATTGTTCTAATATCCTCAATTTCCTTTCTAGCCAGTATTCTGCTTTTTCTATATCATCTTCTCTAGCTTTTAGGAAATCTATAGCCCCTATTTTCTTTACTCTCTCTAGGTATGTCTTTTATATTGCAACTAGGGGTAGAGGTAGAGAAACTAGAGCTGGTAGAGGAGGTGGAACCACTGCTATGGTATGTCTAAGCAAATCCACTTGCTGCTATAATAACACTGGGGATGCTTGTGTTTGAGGTTATGGCCTATATGTAGCATCACTAGGTTGAGGCGTGGCTACATTACCTATTTCTTATATAGTGGTAGGAACATAACTGGCTACTTCCTCTACCAATTCTTCTTGCACTCTATCACTCATCTTGATTAACTACAAAAGACATAGAACCTATCAGCCTTATTGTAGTGTAGTATATCTAAAAAATCAATTCCTAGACACTAGCACTCATGGAAAAAACCTAAGAACATTTAACCTATGCTTTGATACCACCTAATTCGACACTCTCTACTAGATTCCCAAAGAAACTCGATAGGAAATGCACTTCCCACTAGGTCACCCATCCTAAAATTGCACTAGGCCCGTACTCTTTAACACTTACTAATTCTTTTTATTATCTAGATAGATGTTGCCTAAATTATTGTCCATTACTTTTATATTATTATACAGGGTATATTAAAATCCGATAATCCATTTATCTAGCTATTATAAATACCAAAGAAATTTGGGTAGCACAACAGCTACCCTGGTGATATTCTAAAAAGTTTGACTCACGGAAGCACTTCTAACAACCTCAGTCAAATCTCCTATCACCCATTAGACCCTTCTAGTCTTCCACTATCATCATTATATCAATCATAGACATTCAATCATCACATAAGGCCTTAGGCCCAAAATAGCAAAATTAGACAAAAATTAAACATCTAAATAAAAGGCCTTATTTGTGCATCACTGATTCTATTAATAATCACTGACAGTAGTGGCTTCTAAGGTAGTTGGACCCATACCTTATAGTATTTACCCAAATGCCTACTAAAACCATTAAAAAAAATATGATACCTTTTAGTGCCTCTACTACTACACTGAATAAAGCCTGAGGCTGGACTGTTACATGTTGTTACCTATGCATTGAAATGTTGGTATGCTGAGTATGAAACTCAGTGGTGAATTTGAATTAATAGAAACATGTCATAACAAGCACACTGATAAACAGACATGCAATGGATGCATGAATGCAATACATATAATACATATGGCAAAATATTATTATTTTATTACTCAGTCTGATCATTTAATAATTTAAACTTAACCCTTTCTAAACTATATTTACTTTAGGTATTATTATTATTATTATTATTATTATTATTATTATTATTATTATTATTATTATTATTATAGGTCAATAGGTAAAATATTTAATTTATTAAGTAGGCCAATCTAAGTAGACTACACTTTCAGACATTAGGCCAAGAGGGAAATCAAGCTGTGTAGTGGCCTTACATTTTTGTCCTTAGGCTCTATACCAATCCTAATGCGGTGGCCCATCTTATGGATCCGACCTGTTGCACCAGCCTAGTCTGATAAATAGACTAAAAAAATGATCATGTCACTATAGATGCCTCACCTTTTGGCCTATGATGATGACTAAAGATAAGTTTTTAGGCAATGCAACTAACTCCTTAGTAATATAGTCTATCTCAATAGGGTCTGCATAGACCTAGTTCAGTAAAGACAATATGGTCCACATGGTCCTAGTTTAGCAAAGGCAATATAGTCTGCCTAGACAAGTATAAATAACCCAAACTAGCCCTACCAAGCCTATAGCCTAAGGCCTACATGGTACATGCCTAACCCTAGGTCTATACATACTTGCTAAAATCGATCCAAAGACTTGGAACAAACTCATAGACTAGCAAAAAAAGTAGGTCACATTAGACTCTATGAACTAATCATTTATGGTCTATATGGTCTAAGCACCAAATCACATAGCAGATGTTCAAGCATGAATTCATCATCTTGGAGGCTATAAGTAGCCCCTTAGGATGTGTGAACAAGGAGAAGCTCAAAAAGAGAGACTTAGATAAAGCTTTTCTAAAGAATAGAGTTCTAAAAACACTCTGAGTTAACCTATTCTATGAGTTTAGGAGTGGACTCTAAATAGGATTCGCTCTACCATTCATTAACACTTAGTCAAAATTATTTTTCTAGACCCCAACCTTTTGCCATTGTTCAAGGTTCCAATCACAAGTTAAGATTTGAGGCTCCTCATTATACAGATTCTTGTTTTGTTTTATAGATTTAGGATCTCTAAGAATTGATCATAAGTGAGGTGATTATATGTAATTCCCACTTTGACCATAGGTGTAGGTCATCATTTTAAGTTGTTCTATGTATAATTAATTGTTTTCATGTCATAAATATTCTGTAATTTTTATCCTTATTGCACGAACTTAATTGTAAGCATTCTAACAACTGTATGGACTTATCTTCCTTATATGTATATGATATGTAGTCTGCATAGACTTAGGATCGATAACAATGTTTCATTCATCTTATGTGTCATGCTTTTGGGTATTTCTATATACCGCACTAACATACTTTTATGATATTGGCATGTATAATTATCTTATTTTCTAATATGTATATTGTTGAAATTGTTTATTTAGTCTACATAGACCCCCTCTAACAAGGAACGTAGTCCGTACATATGATCTTATCTTATCCTTGTGTATTCTATCATATAAGTTTGCAAGGACTAACTCTCATGAGGAACGTAGTTTTCACGAACATTAACTTTGATCTCCAATTTTCACATGCATTTGTATTTCTCTTATTCTTCATGTATCCTTATAAATCTTTATTTGGTATCGTTAACATTCTCTTCTAAGTTGTATGTAAGAGACCTTTCTCACTAGAGTGGAGGTCTAGATGGACATATAACCCTTATGAGCAGAAATCTACATGTACACTTGCAAGAGCTTTATGGAGTCCACATGAACTTAATGTTGTATAGGCAGGACTAGTTTTATACTTTGGATTATTTCTTTTGGTTTTGTACTATTTCTATTCCATTGCTTATTTTAGATTTGTAATAGCTAGTTGATAACTTATTTTACTTGCCAAACACCTAAAATTTCACATCAAATGGTTTTTTACGTAATTAAATGTTGTTTTTCCTTAACAAAATATATTTGAGTTTTTCTAATCAAAAGTCATAATAACAAAATGTATTTTAATAAAGGCCAATCTCTTAGAGATAAGAGTGGGGCAATTATCGCCAATTTCTATGGAATTACGGGTAATTGTTAGGTTATACCACAACTAATGAATAGCCGACTTTTTGTATGTATAATTACACTTGTTGTATTCTTTAAATATCACAATTTATTCTTTATACATGAAAAGGTGACATAAAAGCTTTACATATAATGCGTGCTTGCTTCATACCGGATTGATAAAAATTACAATATACAAAGAAGGCATATTATTCAGGCAAAAATAAGATTTGAATTTTAAACTTTTCTGGTAGAGAAGATCAATGGTCTTGGTGTCGAGGCTAGGTGGCGACTCTATTAACCACTCTAATCCTCGATAAAAATATCATAATCTCTACAGTAGCGACTTCACTGGGGACTGAGAAACTCAAATCTAAAAGTGCCTAAATAATATTCCATCTAATATTCTAATTTTTATTAATCCCATGTGTTTCATTCAATATATAAATTGAATTATACCTATTATGAAGGCCTATTATGTTTGACCTTATTTGAAGTGGGGGAAAGCCTATTATACCATTTGTTTGTAATGGGCCTAACCTAATTTAACATTAAATAAAACTTAAATGTTATATGCCATTATCCTTGCATGTGTTTTAAATGCGAGAAGTCATTAGGCTTAATTAAGCCCTTATTTGAACTTATAAATCCCCTGATAATGCTTAGGTAAGCCCACCTAGCAAGAATGACTAAGATCATATGTGTGGGAGTAATAAAGTTAGAAGGCCTATTGCTTGTGTTTGTCCTTATACATTTAACATATGTCCTTTTTGTAGACACATGCATAATATTTCATTTTACCTGCTATATAACATAAAATTTATATCCTTTTTGTTTTCTATGTACTAAGTTTATATCATATTTTAATACATGTACATAACACTACACTTACTACATAAACTTTGTGTTTTTCTTAGATATCATATATATCTCATACACTTTAACATTTTCATCCTAACATTCATACATTGTAACACATGCGTCATGTAGATTTAAGTGCACTTCACACTAGCACATAACATGCTAACCATGCATCATTAACTTTTTACTCATGTATCTTACCATCATATGCCATGCATCATATTAAAAGATTTACGTATCATCAATAACCCTGTATTTTATTGCCACCATTGATTTCTCTACAATCCACCAAAAAGAGCATCATGCCTAGAGATAAACTAGTGACAAAGACCATGCTAAACAAGGCCCTTTAAGATATAGAGGAAAGGACAATGGCTGCCTTAACCACCACACTGTCTAGTATCTATGTCGAGCAAGATAAAGGTCATATTCCTACTTTTGATAATAAAAAGATGGTTGCTGACTAGCTTTATGATGAAGAAATACCATTTGTTAAGCCTAGCTACAATAAAGTTCCACCACCCAAATATGATAAGGAGGACCCTATCAATAAACTAAAGAAAAACCTAAAAGCCATAAGTCACCTAGTGATCAAGGTTAAAGAGATCAACCTAGAAGAGATCAGTCTAAAGCCTGATCATGCCACACCCTACAAATTGAAACTGCCAAATTTGAGTAAGTTTGATGGCACTTCTGACCTGAGGACTCACTTGAAGCAGTATGCAGTAGCCATGTGGCCAACCAACCTATCAGAATCACAAATAGTGAGCTTGTTTAGTATGTCTCTAACTAGGCAAGCCCTAGACTAGTGCCATAGCTTGGAACGGAAGATCAAGATGAACTAGGAAGAGCTGGCTCATGCTTTCAACAAGCAATATTCAAATAACGCAACCATCGAGGTAACTTTTAAAGACTTGGAATTGGTATGCCAAAAACCTTATGAATCCTTTTCTAAATATTTGAAGCAATGAAGGGACAAGGTACTTAAAATAAGGAATAAAACTTATGACATTGACCATATCAAAATATTCATTGGGGCTTTCTACTAAAGGCATTACCATATGGTAATAGCTCAAGGACATAGCAATAGATATGGAAGTAACCTCTCAAAATAAAAGATTCAAGAAGGGTACTGATGATGGCTTTGATCAAGATGTAGATGTCAATAAGGTTAACACTCAACACTTCTCCAAATTGGGTAGACCTATGTCTTAGTGGTTAAACAAGCTCACAAAAGAAAAGAAGCTTCAACACTTACCATACCAACCTCCAGCAGGGCCACTTTTAGCTAGGCATATGAATAATTTATATAGTGCTTATCACAAGAAGATAGGGCACTTAATAGATGAGTGTAAGAACCTTTATCATGCCATCAAAAATATTATCGATGCTAAGTAGATTCCTGATCCAGAAGCTTAGAAGCTCACTTCTCTTTTCTTTTCTTAACATAGTTTAGTCATGATCTTTTGTAATCTTTCCAATTAATTTAATAAAAATAATGAATTTATTTTCAATCATTTAGGAAAATCCTAGACCATTGATGAAAAGGGAGACCAATAACTACTAGGCATCACTAGGAATCATGCATAACCATGTAGTATAAACCTTAGGTCATGCATCATGACACATACATGCATAGAAAAAGTCCACATCATCCAGCATTTCATACATCACATTATAAGCCATGTAATCTTTTAGAATCATACAAGGTCTTATTCATGCAACAACATTCATCACATTGTTGTAGAACCCTAACATAAACACATGCCCTATACACCCTCATAGGAGCTATATGCAATTTTCATTCATATCGACATACATACTACACTTAAGCATTACCATTATTCACCTACTTTCATTTGGCCTAGTATAGTTGTGGCATCCATCCATCACATGTCAACATACATACACGCAGTTACATTATGTATACTAGTAAGGCTTAGTCATGCATTATTCCTCTATGCATTCACATTTGGCATATTGTACCTAGATTTATATCATATATCAAGTAGGCATCAATCATTTTGTACCATTTTACTGAGTACAAGTGTAACATGCATCCTTCACATATCCATATGCATTTATAGTCACATTATGTCTAGGCACATCATGTACATATCACATGCGTCGCTAACATTCAATCATACAATCATCCATGTAATGGAAGTATAATTTAGCATCATTTAATACTTGAAGTGTAACACCCTTTACTAGATCCCTAAAGAAACCCAGCAAGTGGTGCACTTCCCACTAGGTCACCCATCTCACTTTTCCCACTTTTATTCATTTAACTTTTGTCTATACTGCCCTAAGCAATACTATCTGACTCTCAATATAGTCCGATCTACTCTTATCATCTATTAAGGTTCATATTACAATGTTAGGGTATTTTAAAAGATTTTTAATCACATCTAGGTATTCCTTAAAAATCCGGTAGCATAACGGATGTCTGGGTTACTATCCAAAAATTTTTCTTAACCTGTAAACACTTCTATAACATTTATCACATCTCCTGGACCTCTCTGGTCCCCTAGATATCATCTAATCATCATCGACTATCACACAGCAATCGCAGGCCTCAAGCCACATGTAATAATTCACATAGAGCCTCTGGCTCATAGATCACATACATACAACATACATACACACAAGGATTTACATTGATTATAATTAAAAAGTATGTTTATATACATACATAATTACATTCATATGTCTCTTTATATATATCATACTCACTTTCCCACACCTAAGTACATGAAGCACAAAAACTATACAAATATACATTATCAACCTTCTTAAACTTGTCCTTTGAACTCCTTACATGCTTCACAAGGTGATGTCCTTATTTTTGGTACTTGTTCATCAAAATAGGTATGCTAAGTATAAAATACTTAGTGGTGAATTCAAACATTAAATTTATGTCTAGTAATTTTATCCATGCATCACATTCCTATTCACTTTTAGTTCCATGTGCTAGGTTTAAGCTAGAGCTCTAATAGGCAAAATTTCCATTTTAACCCTAGGAGGTTTCTGTGTATAAATTATTCAATTTACTCATTTGATTCATATAAATTATGTCTTAGAATGATTATTATTCTTTATATGCATATCACTTAACATTTAAGTCATCTATTAATATCAGTGAAAAAATTTACCAAAATACCCTCATGTTATAATGTATAGCTATAGGTACATTTATTAATTTTATTTAATTATTTTAACTAGCCTATCTTAAGAGAAAACCTTAATAGACATTAGATCTAAAGGGAAAAAATAAACTAGTGCAATGGTCCCAATTCTGGACCTCCACCGCTACACAAGATTAATCACATTTTGGCACCCAAGGTGTAAATATCAAGGGGTTGCCTGGCCAGTAGACTAGTTTATCTAATAGACTAGTGTAGTGGCCCTTAAGGACCTATGTCGCTGCACTAGAAACATGTAAAGGTTTAAGGATAAAGTATCAGTGTCTACCTAGTAAACTAGTCTATCTAACAGATTAGTGTAGTGGCCCTTATAGACCTATACTGCTGCACTAGCAATATCAATTCTTGCATCCAGTGGCAAGGATAGGAAGTTGTATGTCTAATAGACTAGTACAGTGGCCCCAATAGGGACCTACACTGCTGTACTAGCCCTATCTGAAAAGTAGATAGTGTAGCAACTGCTAAGGATTCCTAAGTTGGCCGGTCAACCCATCAAGTGGGCATCTATCTAGTGGGCCATTTAACATCAACTTGTGTCCATTTCTTTACTGATTAACTTTTTATAATGCTATAAACTCAAAAAATAGACAATTTTATGATTTTTACTACTCAATCAAAATTTACACTGATCTGGTATGGCAACAAATAAGCTATACTGGATGAATTTTTAAAAACTATATATGTAGATTCAAATCCCAGTAATTATAACATATTAGGCTAAATGCAATTCTGTGAGCATTTCATAGATCTAGGCCATTTACTATCTAGAAGATTTAATGGTTTAGGTGGTGGTAACTTTTAGACAGTTATAGGTCACTTCAGGAAGATTTGAATAAGCTTTCTAAACACATTTCACTATGTTTTTCAGTGCAGTTTCCAATGTCATTTACATCAAATTCATAGGCCTTAAGCCAATAAGTTATAGGTCATTTACAAAAGCATTGCCATCCTTTACTAAATATAGCCCTCAAAGGCACACAAGTAATCTTGCTTTTTATTTACCAAACAGTCTTTATAAACAAAGATATAAACCATTTTTGTATACCTCATTTCAAGCCAAGTTTGGTATCAATTTACATACCATTGCTAGCCTACATTACATGTCATTTTAAGACATAGATCTTACCCTTGTTCATGCCAAAGTAGTTAAACTAATCATGATCACATAATCATACATTAATACACATAACCTTAAACTTATATGATCCTTATTTTCATACCATTTCCATTTGCTAGCTTTCAAGTACAACTAGTCACAAGCCTTATCCATACATTCTCTTAGTGTTCATCACATAATTATCTTTCTATCCATAACCCAATCACACATACATACATATCTATAGCTTCTCATCCCACTCAAAATATCAAAAGCCTATCATGTCTCTCTGCCACCACTACTTTCTATGTTCTCATGCATTATTCATATATATACCTTGACATATATATTTTCCATAACACTAAGTCTATGGCACATGCATTTCTAGCCTTGGACACCACTTAAAACAACACCAAGCTAGCCACTCACAATCACATTTATACATAATCCCTTAGCTACACCCATATTCTACACTAATCATGCCCTTTCCCACATCTTTACCAATAATGCCATTTCTATTTAAGACCACATGGATAAGTTTGAGAATTTAAAAACTCAAATCACACTTCAACATTTATCAAGCTTATCCACACCTCTCAGACCAAATTGGGTCTTGACACAAATTCTTGTTCCTTCATCAAGTAACCATTTCATGCATATACTTTCATACTATAAGCTACAACCATGGAAAGAAAGACCCATCCAAGCAATTTCTAGCACCCAAACTAGCCCTAAACTCAAAGGAGGACCTACTAAAAGTAAAGGGGCATGAATTCAATGGCTGAATTCACTTATCTCAAACTTTAAAGAATGCAACCACACTTCAATTATTCTCCACAATCATTGCAAACTTGCCATAGTGCACTTTCCTCTCTTGCTTCAAGCTCCTTTTTACTTCAATTCACCTCAAAAGCCATTAAGACACATCCTTATAGATGTTACGCACCCTAAACCTCTATTTCTAGTAAGAAAAAACCATGAAAAGCTTAAAGAAACACAAATGAGCTCACCTTAACTCATTTGTTGCATAGCCCTTATCTAAGAAACTTTGGGGATTTTTTCCTCCTTCTTAGAGACTCCTTTTTCTGCAATTCTTCTTCCTTTAATTCCTTAACACATCAATTTCATTTATGGTAAGCATAAATTCCATAAACTAGTGTAAAAGATAATGAAAATGGTAGAGAGAGCTAGGACTAGCATCAATTTTCCCTACTGGCAGCCAAGAAGAAATGCCTTTTGTTTAAGTGGAAAAATCCACTTGTCAAGTGGCTTTGCGTAATTGGCTAGCTCCCATAACAACCTGAACCATCACGAAATGTCTCGATTTTTTGGCAAACATCAAAAATTCACCATAATTCACATGGACCTCAAAAAATTACATCGTTCATTTTAAAATTCATATTTTAATGCCCTCTACATGATCATAAATTTTTGCATCCAAATTCCATCAATAAGATAGTTTTTTGACTACCTAGATTTGCATGCCAACCCTAAAATTATGAGAATTTGCAAATGACCTCAAAATTCAAAAATTCTTTCACCAATGAACTTAGTGGAATTTTTTTAGCTTTAGGGTCTGATATTTTTGGGTCCATCCAGGCACATCATAGGTTATTTTCGACTTGAAAAATCTTTCTTGGCTCGAGGGGTAGCTTATAATCTGAAATAAATTATTGGTTCTACTAAATTTTAAAATTTTTCTTTATTCATCAATTTAAAGCCCCTTAAAGCATCATGGTCAGTGTTATGGCCACAATTTCTATGCAAGTGACTCGGCACCCCAAGCAAACCTCCCAAACTTAGTGACACTATTCATGGAGGCCCAAAACACAGGCATTACAAGAAGCATGCATCATATCATATTAAGAACTGTATCAAGCTAACTATAAGGATCACCATTTGCTCAAGCTCTTTAAAGGAAAATATTCACTCCTCTTCTTTCTTCTTGTAACACTCCCTATCTCTAAAATGGCTACTAGACCTAAAACTGATGGTGAAAATTAGCTCATGACTAAATGCATGTTTGAAGAAGCTGTGGCAGCATTAGAATGAAGGATGATAGCACTTATAAAGGAAAAGATTCAAGAGGGTTCTAGGTCTAAAGTCCAACAACATATCACTCCAAAGAACCCAAAGGGCATGTATTCAATCATAGAAATAGACAGCAATTAATAAACTAACCACAATTTCTTGCTGCATAAGTTCACTAAGATAAATAAGCCCTTATTCATAATATTTGAAGAACTAAGGGAAAAGAACCTTCTTTAACCATTGATGCCCAAACCTTACCAACAACCATTTAAACCAAAATATCGACATGATCTATACTATGGATATCACCAAAGGACTTTTCATCTCACTAATAAATGCATAACCCTTTGTCATGCTATCCAAGACCTCGTTAACCATGGTGTGATACTCTATCCTAAAAATCACCCATCACCAAACCTAACCAACATCCCTTAAATCTCTAAAAAGTGAGGTTCTCTCTTTCTGATGTTCAGTTGGCCACCTCATATGCTGACTTTTGACCAACTACAAGATCTCATGAATCAAGGATATGGAACGATCCAATGAAGATATAGAGATTGTTATTTGTTTTCATTTCTAGTTGTTTCTTGCTTTTATGTTAAAATAGTTAAAGCTTAATAAAACATCATCATGTTTACTTCATGAGCATCTTTGTGTACCACATTTATTGCATAGCATGATACTCTTGAAAGTGATTTGAGAGACAAAAAAATATAAAACTGAACAAAAATCAGCTTAATCCACATCTATTATAAACAACTCATTATGGCTCACCACTAATACACATAATTTTGAAGATCAAAACCTGACCATCCTTGTAAAGCATGAGAAATATCCCTAATTGTGAGATGAGAGAAAGAAAATAACAAGTCAGGGTAACTAAAACCAAAAAGAATGCTTTTGTTCAAATCTTAAAAGAAATTCAATAGGCTCTAAATTCAAAGCATCAAATTTATTCTATATCATCATCTTCAAAGCCTAAAAGCTCATGGCAATCATACTAAAAAGTTAAACATTCTTGCCCACATAAAAATCCAAAAGTCAAAAGGTGCTAAACTTTAAAACCTATCAAAGATTTACTTTAAGCCTTAAACACATGAGCATTCTCTTTTCAACTATAGTTGCCCTCATTTTAAAAGAAATGAATTTTCTAATTCCTGCTAGGCTGATTAACCAATAGCATAATCCTAGGCAAAAGTTAGGTAAATTTAGGAGAAAATATTTAGTTAGAAAATCATCACTAGTAACAAATAGCAAGGATATCGTCAATGTAGTACTTAGAAAGTTCAAAAAGATGACACTCAACATTCAATAAAAGAATAAAAGTTCCAAGATGTTGTGGGCATAAAGCTGGCACCCGCAGCAAACTACTTGATCTTAAAAAAAAACTCCATCTCCTATGGCAAAAGTTCTAAAACACATCAAGCTATCTTAAAAAGGTGAAAATGAAGATTTAGTTTATCTAGCACAACATAATCACATTCCAAGCCTTAACCAAATATTGATAAGCTAAAATAAAAAATATATATGTATATAATAAAAAAGGTAATCTTGCTAGATTGAAAACCTATAAAAGGCAATCTAAGCAACAATTAGAGGTCGAGAGAAAATGTTTAGTTGGAAAATCTTCAGACCTATTAATAATAAGAGTACCATGTTATGCAATCACATACATTTATATGCTTATCATAATCATTCACTCTTTAGCCATACATACTTCAATGCCCTCAATGGCAAATTGACATTTCATCCAAGCTTTAGCTTTACCAATGTTCAACTATCACCTAAGCCTTTCCATAACCTTTACTAGACTGCTTTCTTTCCTAACCTAGCCTACAACTTCATAACTTTATTCTTTTTTTAAACCTAACCTTTTCCAATGATGAGTCAGAGAGGAGAATGATCCCAATAACAAAACATGTACTTACTCATGCATTTTGAAACATCATCACATATACATCACAAGTAAATAGGTTCACTCACACTCACTCTCATTCACTCACACTCATTCTCACTCTTACTTACTCATACTCACACTCACTTATTCACACTCATTTGTACATCCATTTTAGGAAAAATTACCCATTCTGCTTACCTTCATTCATACATTTATCAATTTTAAAGAAAGTGCATCATCTTTCATCTACCTTCGCTATTCATACATCATAAAAGATAATTTGTAATTCTTATGTTTTGAGGCTTTATGAACAATGCCATAGGGTCCGAGAAATGCACCTAGGGTGCTGAGTCACTTGCACATTAATTGAGGCAATGACAATGTTCATGAAACTTTAAGGGGCCTTAATTTGATGAA
>CANXYI010261622.1:0-12851 GCA_948208565.1 Hura crepitans | reverse complement strand
TAGATATTAGAGTTATGCTAGGATATACCTCAACTTTAAAATCTAGTTCCCTCTGAGGTGGTAAGCTTGGTAGCTCATCAGGGAATACATAAAGAAACTAAAAAATAACTGGAATATGTGTAAGATTAGAGTTAAAAATATTCAGGCCAATAGCATAAGCTAAATATGCCTCATAACCCTTCTGCTGAAGTTTTTGTGCTTTAACAGCAAAAATAAGATTATTCAAAAGACTTCTCTCACCATCCACTATAACTATCTACCCTTTTGTAGTCTGGAGGGTTAACTTCTTATGTTTATAATCAATCATGGCTTGATGCTTAGTTAGCCAATCCATCCCTAGGATTCAAACACATTGAAAGGCAATCAATCAAATCATTAGAAAATCTACGCCCCTGAATTACTAGTAGGCATGGCTTATACACCTTGTTCACAACCACACACCACCCTATAGGGTTGCTGACTCTAATGTCTACATCAACATGTTCAGGCTCTAACTTCCTATTATGTGCTTGTGTAATACATATATAGAAATGTGCAAAACCAAGGTCTATCAAGCAAAAACTAGGACATCAAATAAATAAAAAGTACTAGTTATGATGTCCGATGCTGTAACCTCTTCTCTAGCTCTGATAACATACTGCCTAGCTAAAGCATGAGCCTTAATTCTAATACCTTAGCTAGCACTAGGCTACTCTCCTCTAGTTTGCCTCTAACCCCTGTTCTAAGGTGCAACATTAGATGCCTATGTTTAAGCAGCCTCTACCTGCCTATGAGGATAGTCTATTCTGAAGTCATCTCTGGCATGACATTGAAACATTCTCCTCTTTTGCTTGCTCTACACTACCCCTAGGGCCTCTTCTGATAAGTGGTATAAGTGGGAGGACCATTCTTATTACCCTCTGTACAAGGAGTACTATCAGCCCGAGGAGGTAATCGAGGTCTACTTATAAAAGCTTATCCTAACCTTTGGTTCTGTGCCTATCTGTACCCTTGGTACCCTATCTAATATTTTGACCTAGGTTGAGACTGTGCCTGTGACTTACCCTCTCTCCTCTTTTTAACATCTCTTACCACTACACTGGACTGTCCTATAGTGAACTACCTTTTTCATTAGAAGAGGTCCCTCTTTTCTTATACCATTTCTTCCATGTCATATGTAGCTGACACAAATATTGCAAAATCTCTCTCTATATTTGCATCCTTAGCTCTATATTCAGTCCTACCAAAAATCTCTTATATTTCTCCTTATCATTAGGAATAAATTCCTCAACATACTTTAGGAGTTTGGTAAAAGCCCTTTTCATATTCTGACACTGTTCTCTGTCCCTACTTTAGATCTAGGAATTCTTGTCTCTTTTTATCCTTATAGGAGTCATGTATATATCTCTTTTTGAACTCCGTAAGGAAAAATCCCCAAGTCAACTCTTCAGGTGTTTTTTTTCTCTTAATAGTGTTCTACTAGTTATAAGCTTCTTCCTACAGAAGATAAGTGGCACACTACAGATTCTTTATTTTTATACAATTTTACTACTCAAAAACTCTGAATGTCCTATCTAGCTAGTATTCAGCTCTGGCTGCATCATCCTCCCTCCACCCTAAAAAGTCAATAGCTCTTATCTTTCTCAGCCTCTCTAGAGGAGTTTTTTTATGGAGGAGCTAGTGGTAGAGGTGGAGTATTAGCAGTAGTAGAGGTATGTCTAAGCAAATTTACTATTTGTTGTAACAAAGTAGGTGATGCTTTTACTTGCTGTTGACTAGGCACTTGTGGCTGTGGCTATTGTATAGCATCACTGGGTTTAGGTAATGATGCATTGCCTACCCCCTATATCTTAGTTGGTGTAAAGCTAGCCACTTCTTCAGCCTTCCTTTAGGTGCTTGGTCAGCCATATACTTATTGTAAAATGAGTAACTTATCAGCCTCAGATAGCATAACAGTTCAGGAGAATTTGAAACTTACAAGTTTGTACTTATGTAGTTAGCCTGGGAATATTAACCTATGTTTTGATACCATAAAATGTCATACCCCTTACTAGATTCCTGAAGAAACCCAATAAGTGGTGCACTTCTGCTAGGTCACCTATCTTGACTTCTCCCCTAGTTATTCATTTAACTTTTACATAGGTTGTACTAATCAACCCTAGCTGACTCAAAACTCAGTTTTGTCTATTCTTATAATCCATTTATGTTTATGTTATCATGTTCGTACTATTATAAAAGGATTTGAACATAGTTAAGTATTTCCTAAAAATTGTGCAGCACAACGGCATCACAATCCCAAAATTTTTCCAGCCTATAAAACACTTCTACAATAAGTCATCACATCTCTTGGACCCTTCTAGTCCCCAAGATGTTAACTTACCATTATCATCTATCAAACAACAATCACAGGCCTCAAGCCACAGTCAAGAAATCACATTGAGCCTCAAGCTCACAAACCATACACATAAGGCATACAAACACAAAAGGATTAACCATAGATTAATTGCAACATAGTCTATCTATATATATACAAATATAATCCTATGCCCCTTTTTATATCACACCCATTTTCCCTACCTAAGTACATAGAGTGCAAAATCTATACAAATATACATTATCAACCTTTTTAAAATTAACCTCTGAACTCCCCTGCACATTTTATGAGGCTACATCCTTGTTCTTGGTACTTGCACATCAAAATAGGTATGCTCAGTATAAAATACTCAGTGGTGAATTCAAACATTCAAAATATGTCCAGCAGTTTACCCATGCATAATAGTCCTATTCTCATCTAGTTCCAGTATCCATGTTCAACATAGAGTACTACCATGCAGAATTTCCTTTTTACCCTTAGGGTGTTTTTGTCTCTAAATTATCTAGTTAATCAACATAACTCATATAAATTGTGGTTTAGGACCATTCTTATTCATAACATGCATAATCTTTACAATTTAAGCCTTTAAGCAAGATTAGTGGAAAATTACCAAAATACCCCTATGTTTTAATTTATAGTCATATGTAAAATTTTCTAATCTTATTAATGGTTTTAGTTGGCCCATCTCAGGAGATAAACCTAATAGACATTAGATCTAGAGGGAAAATAAACTAGTGTAGTGGTCTCCATTCTAGACTTGAGCTGCTGCACTGGCTCAATTAAATTCTAGCACCCAAGGTGCAAATAACAAAGTGTTATCTGCCCAATAGACTAATCTATCTAATAGACTAATGTAATGGCCTTCAGGGACCTACACTACTATACCAACATCATGTAAAAGATTAGTGATAAAGTGGCTGTGTCTACCTAGCAAATTGGTTGGTTTAACAGACTAGTGCAGTAGCCCTTAGTGACTTACATTGCTGCACCAACAATATCAAATCTAGCATCATGTGGCAAAGAAAGAAAGTTTTCTATCTAATGGACTAGTACAGTGGCCCCAATGGGGACCTATGCCATTGTACTGGCCCTGTCCAAAAAGTAAATAGTGTTGCAACTACTAAAAATCCCTAAGTTGACTGGTCAACCCATCCTATAAGTGTCTATCTAGTGGACCATTTAACTTCAATCTATGTCGATTTCTTTACTGATCAACTTTTTATAATATTATAAACTCAAAAATAGATGGTTATAATTTTTACTGCACAATTAGAATTTAGCCCAATCCGGTATGGCCACAAACAAGCTATACCAGGTGAATTATCATAAAATATATTCAAGGGTATAATTGCAAATAATTATGATACATTATACTAGATTCAATTTCATAAGTATTTAATAATTTTAGGCCATTTAATATCTAATGGATTTATTGGTTTAGGTAATGGTCATTTTAGGACAACTACAAGTCATTGTGACAAGGTCTCACTAAGATTTTAAGTACATTTCAACTTATTTTTCATTGTAGTTTTCAACACTATTTACATCAAGTTCATAGGCCCTAAGCCAATAAATTATTGGCCATGTACAAGGCTAAAACATAATTTAAAATGCTATTACCATCTATTATAAGACATAGCCCTCAAAAGCAGACAAATGAACATGTTTTTCATTTACAAGCCATAGCCCTTATAAGCAAAGTTACAAGCCACTTTTATATTTGTTTGCTATTAAAATTTTAAGGTCAATTCATGCCATTCCTTGCCTATGTTACATGTCATTTTAAGTTATACACTAACTAAGCTTATGCTATTACATTATCACACTTTACTTGCACATTATTTCAAATCACCTAAGTACATTAAACTTGCCCCCATACCATACTTACAAAGCCTCCCTATGGCATGCATACCTCTTGGCCACTAAGGGATTTATTGCCAATTCATGCATTTTAACATCACTTATCATGCACACACCTTGCACATTTCTATGCTAACATGTATCCACACATGTATACTTTGTACTAAGCATACCATACCATTCCACAAGCTATACATGCCTCGACCATAACTCATACACATATATACATGCTTTATTCCATCAAAAACACCCCTTATACATGTATTACTATACCAACCTATAATGTCTATCATAATACACACATTATACACCTCTTAGCTATATGTATACCTCATGAAAATTATGTATATTTCTATCAATTCACATGGGATACCATAACATATCCATACGAAAGCCATTAATTTATGTCTTACACATTATAAACACACTTTAATTCTTATACAGCTCTCAACCAAAAACAAAATCAACATATACAGTACTTCCTTTCATCAATCAACCATGCAATTCTCATTCCATCATGCCATAGGCTATAATCATTTAAAGAAAACACCTAGCCAAACTAATTCATATACCTAAAAAAGCCTTACTCAAAGGAGAAGCTACTAAAAATTAGAGGGCATGAAGTGAATGGCTGAATACACTTACCTCACACATTGAAGAATGAATAATCTATACTTCAAGCTTCTTAAAATTCATTTCTAGCCTACCACGTCCTCTTCTCCTTTCTTGAAGCTTCTTTTGCTTTAATTCACCTTAAAAGCCATAGAAATAAATCCCCATAAAGGTTAGGCATCTCACACACCCAATTCCAATAAGAAAACCCAATGGAAAATTCAAGGAAACCATAAGAGAACTCACCTTAGCTGCTTGTTGGACATCTTCTATCTAAGAAACTTTAAGGATTTTTAACTTCCTCCTAGGGAATCCTTTTGCTATAATTCTTTTTCGTCTAACTCTCTAACACATCAGACTAATTTTTGGTAAGTAGAAACACAAGAATTGGTATGGAGAAGAAGATGACAATAGGGGAGGAAGGCTAGAGTGGCATCAGTTCGTACTAGTAACAAGGGAGAAAATGTTGTTTTTGTTTTAAGTGGAAAAGTCTACTTGTCACTCACCCTTGCCACTTGGCAAGCCCTTAGACTAAATGGGCAGGCATGGGTGGGTCCCACAACCACCCAAGCCACCTTGAAATGTCTCGATTTTTTGGCAAATTTAAAAAATTCACCAAAGTTCACACGGACGTAAAAAAATTACACTATTTATTTTAAAATTCATATTTTATTACCCTCTACATGCTTATAAATTTTTGTAGCCAATTTCCATTGTTAAGGCAATTTTTAACTGCCTCAATTTGCATGCCAACCTCAAAAATTATGAGAATTTGCCAAGGATAATAGAATTTAAAAATTCTTTCACCAATGGACTCAATAGAAATTTTGAGCTATAGGATTCGCTATTTTCGGGTGTGTTCAGGCACATCCTAGGTCGTTCTCGGCCCGTAAAATTTTTATTACTCAGAAGGGTAGCTTATAGTCCGAAATGAATTATTGGTTCTATTAAATTTTTAAAATTTGCCATTTTCATCAAATTAAAGCCCCTCATAGTCTCATGACTAATGTCACTACCTCAGTATATGTGCAACTGACTTGACACCTCGAGCACACTTCCTGACCCAATGGCATTATTTATAGAACCTTAAAATGCAGGCGTTACATAAGGCTTATCATACACTTCAAGCATGTGAATTGCCTTATTGCCCCTCCCTTTTCTTCTTTCCTTCATTCACGTCTCCTTCCCGTAGAAAATTCTATAAGTGCCTAAATGAAAATCTAAGATTATAGGCATTCTTAGAATGGTAAAATCTTTTAGGAAATAAATTAAAAAAAGAGAAACATATGATGCCCTGAATATTTTAGTGTTGTATTAGCAAGGTACTTAAGGTGCGAAGAGGAACTTCGATGCCTAAGGAGGCATAAGGTATTGTGTGAAAGGTAAGAAATGTGTTTTTTAGTGCCTAAGGACTTAAGTAAGGGAAAATAATAACCATTAAATTTAATAAATGGCAATGCAAGAGGAATGGAAAAAAATTTGTTATTATTACTAAATTGGGGCTTGAGAGTGCCACAATTTAGGATAAAATTTAATTGATTATTTTATTCATTAACAGAAAAATAATAACATAATAATTGTTAAATAAAATAAGTATCCAAAAATTAATAATAATTGGTGGGATGGCAACTTAAGGGGGTAAAGTAGAAATAATTAAAAGAAAGAAAATTTGTAGTATTAGGATTAAATTAAAAAGAATTGAAAGATAAAGGGGTTGAATTAAAGTAGATAAAAAGATGAAGGATTAAAATGAGAATTTGCCACTCAAAGGTGAAGTGGCAACAAAGGAAATAAAATAAAATGAAAAAAATAAGAAAAAGGAGCAACAAGAAAATGGGACAGCAAAAGGGGAAAAGAAGAAAATGAAGAAAGAAAAGAAGAAAGGTAAGAAAAAGAAGAGGAGAAGAATAGAAGAGAAGGAGGTAGTTACAGCCAGCACCGGTGGTAGTGCCAAGTGAGCACAGGCAGTGATGGTAAGTTACCAATAGAGGGCTCTAATGACTAGCTATAGTGGTAGAGAGAGAAAAAAATGGGATAATATCCCTATGGTTAACAGGTAAGAAAAATTTATGCTCCTCTCTAATCTACTTTTTCCCCTAAATCATTTAAGTCATGTTAGAATAATTAAGAAAGTGATGTTAAGGATGTTAGAAATGAAATCAAGGGGAAGTGGGACAGTCAATTTACTACTGAAATGAGGTTATCTTGAGGGGGAAATTGAATTAAGAGTTATGATTTTTGGATTTAGTTAGGGCTAAAACTTATTTTCATCTAGGAGTAGTAGAGAGTGTTTTGGCCATAATTTTTATATAGATGTTAAAATAATGTGAAACAAGTGGAAAATGAAACTAATCTCATAGAATAAAAGTTTTCTATAGAAGTCATGAATTAATTTTTAACTTTACCTGCTAATAAATGTGATACAAATGGAGTTTTGAAAACTAGAACTGACAGATTATCATAAGAGTAGTATAGGGTAATTAGGCAATAACATTTTGTACAGAGGTTAGAATAATGCAAAACAAAATTCCTATGAAAGCTAACACATAAGTGTATAACTTTGTAGAAGAGATTTTGCTCTAATTAAGTCTATTTTTTGCCTAGAAATTTGAATAAGGGAACTATACTAGTTCTATCTATAAAGTGCTAAAAAGGTGGTGTGGGAAAGGAAGGCACATCAAAAGTGGAAATAGGCTCAAAAAATGGCATTCAAACATGAACAGGTACATGTACTTGATGAAATGTATATGTGTTGGTATGGTAAATTGCAATAATGTGTGTCCTATATATATGTTAATGCCTAAAAGTGTTGGTGGTGTATAAATAAGTATCATGCATATGTGTCTAAATGATTAAGTGGTGCTTGTTATGTAAAAGTCCATGCACCATGTGCTTGAATGTTTAAGTTGTGCTTATGGCATATGCCTTTCATAATAATGGGTAATTGTGCTTGTGTGTACATAACATGGGATTGAGGTGTGATGGTATTTAGGCATAGTGTAATCACTTTAAAATGAATTGAAATGCATGGAAATTCATTATGTGTATATACGGCATATTAGTGCATTAATGGCAATTAGGAATTTAATGCATGAGATAATTCAATATGGTTAAATGGTAATGTTGGATGATATAAATGTGTATTATGGATGATGTATGAATGGCTTAAAGAGGTCGAATGCCTCATGTTTGGTATTAAGCTTAATGTTGAGTTAATATGCCATAATAAGAGCTACAAATGCAATGTATGGAGTAATGTGGTATTAATACACTTACATGAACTTATATATGATTAAATAGGTGCTTACATGTATACATGGGTGGCTGAATGCTTGAAATGTGAAAATAAGATGATTTAGGTGTTATGATGGCTTAAAGTGAATGTGTGGGCAATGTACATGAAAATGTGGCATAAATGCATTTGTGTGTGCCTTACTATAATTTCATGAATGAGTGTGTGCATGTGGAAGTGGTTAAATGCCATGTATGACATAAATATGGACTTTTCCATGTAATAATGCTTTATGTGACTAATATCAATGAAAGCCAATATTACGTGTAAATTGGTGTATCGATGCGAGTAATAGTCTTTACACAAATGCATGATAATTAGGCATTGTAAGGCATAAATTCATGATAATGATAAGGATTAAATGTGCTTGAAATGGGAAGTGCATGAATGATGTTTATTATGGCCATATAAGACCTAATGGTGCTATAAATGGCAAGTTGAGGAACTAATGAGAATATAAATGCATGGATGTGTCTTATAACATTGTTATGTGATAATAAAGCTTGTAAAAGTGAATTTAAATGAATTGATGGACTTGTACTTGTGTTTCCTGAATGATACATGATTTTTAGGCATGAGAATACATGTGATTAGCCTAATTTATTTTATTTGGCTATATGTGAGAACATGCATTCCTTTACTTTTGTATGAGACCTGAACCATGCTTATGTGTAAATGATAACTAAGAAATGCATGAATATAGATAGAGCATGTTAATAATGAATTTAATGGCATGTAATAATGGTGTGAAGCCAAATGCAATACTAAAACTATTACACCTAAGAAATGTGACATTTATGTGATGTTAAGCTTATGTGAGCCTATATGGCAATACAATATGATCATATGATACATGCCATAGGCATCATGTAATGATGCATGCTATAGGCATGATGTAATAATGCATTCTATGGGCATGTACTTTTAGGCCTTACTAATATGCAAAATATCCAATTAGATGAAATTATGTGACGATATGGTGGAAACTGTGTAAAATGTATAAATGGCTTAAAAGATATAATATGATGACTTTAATGATGCCTATATAGTTAGACAACCTAGTTTGGATAGGTTGACTAATCAGCTAGGATTTTAGTAGTAGCCAACTTACCTTTAGGTATGAGATCTATAGGTCACCATTTCTCGTGTCGATAGGCATGAGGCCTGTAGGTAAATGTTCCTATGTACTTTTAAATGTGAGGCTCATGGGCCAATGTTTATAAGTATCTATAGATGTGAGTGCCTTTAGGTATAATGTTTATATGTACTTTTGGGTACGAGTACCTATAGGTGCGAGGCCTTCAGGAAAATGATACCTACTATCCAGCCTTGGATAGTTGTCTCTTTGATATAGGCATATGTTAAACAATGTAAAGACTTTAAAATATGTGATCATGAGTTAAGCTATGCCATAATTCTAGCATGTGTCATGTATGTGGTTATGCCATTTTTGGCAATGTGTAAATCGAATATGTGTTATTGTGATTATTGGTGTGATGGCCATAATATTAAGGTGTTTATATGTTTATGATGACATAATATGCATGTATGATATACCCTATGCTTGTTGATGGCTATGGATCTTATTACAACCTGTATATGTCAATTTTATGCAGATGAAGACAATTACGTTATGATAATGCTTAGAATGCTTGTTAACTATAATTTTTGTTATATTAACTTATTATGACTTACACGTGACCTTTATGTGAATATAAGCACATTGTGATATATTTATGCTTAAAGGCATGCTTACCTATAAAAATGTATTATGAGGTTATTTTTGTGGTATACCATATTAAAATTTGCATGTGTGCTTACAAGATCATATTATATGTCACAAAGAATGACAATCCATATAATCAAATTAAATAAATAATTGTATGCTTAAGTTGGCATTTGTAATAAATGTATTAAAAATTTGTGTGTATTTATGTGGGCATGAATACTTAAAAGTATATGTGTATGTATATTCCATTGAGTACACTATTGAGCATCTCACTTAGCATACTAGCTTTTCTGCTAGTGCATAAATAGAAGTAGTTGACAAGGAAATATATTAGAAGAACATGGGAAGCCACATGAAGAATTGCATCGAGAGCAGTTTTGAGACCTTGGGGTAGACTTATTGACAGAAAGACGTGTATGTAAATGTAATAAGCTTCAAAGTTGTAATATAAAATGTAATTTGTATGGAATGTAAAGCCCTCTTGAGTTATGTAATTATCATTATAATGTACTAAGTAATGCTATTGATGTAGATTCAGCTAAGTGAAACTAAGCTTAATGTAAAGAGTAATTGGCATGTTGTCTAAGATATAAAATGTGAAGTATAATTGGAGATTTAGTGCATTAGAGCTATACATGATGTAATTGTGAATATATATGAATAGCTTAGGTTATGGATGAAGCATGTATAGAATAGAGGCATAATAGACATAGATTGATTTCTTGTGTTTTTTGCTGATTTGGGGGACTAGGAGGGTCCATTAAGGTTAATTGAGTTGATATGAATTTATAAAAGTGTTTCTTTTATAAGTTTACTACTTGTGATAGTGTTTCAATACAGTTGTTATACTATCAAATTTTTAACATGATAACCCTATTAATTGCCTCGTAAAGTGTGCTAAATGATTTTTATAGTTTTTACAACTCTTTAAGCAAAGAAACATTTTTAGGTAATAAATGGTTTAAATAGTTTGAGTTTTGGATTGTGGGATTGGATATTAGTATATGTGTGCACTCTCTATTCGAGTCCAATGTACAGATCAGGCAGAAGGTGTCACAAAACACTTACACCCACAAAATTTGTTTCCAAACATCCTTTATGTACACTTGTACACTTCTTAAATTTTTTTGAGTTTTATGGACTTTAATGGCCTCCAAACCTTTTAAAAGTCAATTTACAACATGTCAAAGAAATTTTTGGTGGTAATTGGTGGTTGTTGACACTTGAGAAGCCTTAAAAATAATGGAATGGTGATGGTAGTGGCATTGGGAAAAAAAGGAGGAAGAAAGGGAGAAATAGGTGGGTGATGAGGTGGCAATGCCAAGTGGACATCTAGGTGTCACCCTATGACTTTTATAGTGGCTTAGGTGGCCCAAATAGGGACACATGTTACCCAAGCACCTCGAAAATACTTAGTTTCAACAAAAACTTTGGGGAATTTTTAAAAATCTCTTGGACCTCAAAAAATCATCGCACTCATCTTAAAAATGTTAAATTGGTCTTATTTAATGGCTTGTAAAATTTCACAATCAAATTCCCTCGATAGGATAGTTAACCAATTGCCTCAATTTATGTGTAAAACCTGAAATTAATAAAAAATTACAAACGACCTTAAAATTCAAAATTTCCTTCACCAATAGGCTCAAGGGAATTTTTAACCTTTAAGGTATAGTATTTTTTGGTTCATCTAGGCATATCTCGGGTCATTCTCAACTTAAATCCATCTGAGCCTATTGCCCACTAGATTATAGCCTAAATTAATTTATTCATTCTGCTAAATCTTTAAATTATGCCATTTTCATCATTTTTAGGCCCCTCAAAGTTTCATGACTAGTACACCTCAAATCGAGCATCATGAAGGTGACTTGGCACTTTAGGCACACTTTCCGAGCCTTGAAGGTGTTATCCATGGAGCCTTGACTTATGAAAACTATAATTCTTCCCCTCTTAAGAAATTTCATCCTCAAAATTACCTAGAGTAAATAAGTATGGATATTGACTCTTCATCTACTCCTCAAGTTCCCATGTGGCTTCCTCTATATTGTGGTGCTTTCAGAGAACTTTTACTAGAGGAATGGTTTTATTCCTCAATTACTTCACTTCTCAAGCCAAATTTTGTATTGGTTCTTCATTGTAACTCAGGTCTAATTGTACCTCAATATCCATAACTAGAACTATATGGGAATGATCTAATCTATACCTTCTAAGCATTAAAACCTGAAACACATCATGTATTTGTTGTAACTCAGAGGCAAGGCTAGCCTGTATCCTAGTGGTCCCTCTTTCTTTGTAGTCTCATATGGCTCGATAAATCTAAGACTTAGCTTCCCTTTTTTCCTAAATTTGAGTACTTTCTTTCATGTGGATACTTTTAAAAATACTTTCTCATGTATACCATATTTAATATCCCTTCGACTTAATTCAGCATAAGACTTCTGCCAGTTGCAGCTTTCAATCTCTTCGTGATAACTTTAACTTTTTCTTCTATATCTCTAATCAGATTAAATCCTGAGATCTTGTTTTCCCTAATTTCACTCTAGCATAATAAGGTTCTACTCCTTGTACCATATAGTACTTCATAAGGTGCCATGCCTAAACTAACTTGATAACTGTTGTTGTAAGCGAATTCAGCTAAGGACAAGTCTTAGTACCAATTGCCTTTAAGCTCAATGGCTTAGCTACACAACATATCTTTAAGTACTAGTATCACCCTTTTTGATTGTCCATCTATCTGAGGTTAGAAAGTTGTACTACAAGTTATCTTAGTGCCTAATGCCTGATGTAATTTCTTCTAAACCCTAAAAGTGAATTGAGGATCCCTATCTAAAATAATGGCCATAGGTACACCATGAAGTCTGACAATCTAATCAATGTACAATTTAGTTAGTCTTTACAGTGAGTAATTCATTCTAACAAGAATAAAGTGAGCTATTTTAGTCAGTCTACCAATAATCACCACACAGCATCATAATTATTCTTGGTCATAGGTAGTCCCATAATAATGT
>CANXYI010261597.1:0-10164 GCA_948208565.1 Hura crepitans | reverse complement strand
AGCATAAATATGCTCTTGAGCACTTAGGGAACATAGAAAAAATATCGAATTTCAAAAATTCTTACCCCAACTGAAAATGGTTACTATTTACCCTGGCTAAAATTGAGCCAAAAACTCCATTTTCTTTTGATTTTCTCACTTTTTCCAAGTTTTAGAGGTCATGGAAGCACCCAAAATTTGATCAATCGAGACAAATGAGCTTTAATTTGGTGGTTTGAAGAGTAAAAATGAGGGAGGGAGCATGGAGAAGCTATTGGCATCTATGGAGGTGTAGAGAGAGATGTTTGACCAAATTTTAATGCCATTTGACTCTATTTATACTTTCCAAAAATTTTGTTATTTTTACCCATTTTGCCCTCTCTTTCTTCCCCTTTTTTCCTCCTCTTTTAAGCCCCATTTATCTTTAATTGGTCATTCAAAAATTTAATTAATTATGGCCCTACAATCCTCTAAAAAGTGGAGCTCGAAAAATGTAAAAAATCATTTTATTACACTATTTTTTACATTACCTAATATTTAGATAAAATATTTTCTGACCTTCAAAAATTCCAATTCCAGTGCCAAAAGGCTAATTATAATTTTTGAGTACTAGGTCGTATAAGTCTCGAAATTTTTTGAACAACTTTTAAATTAGTTTATGGTTCAGCTTTACGTTGTTCACTATTCACAAGACATTGTCGTAAAAACTTTATTAGCATTTTTAACCAATCAAACGACTTTCGATTAATTTCAAACTTTTCCAAAATTTTTTTATGATTAATATTTTCATTTAGTAGCTTTAGTGTATCCTGGGTCTTCGGAATATTATTCATCTCGAAAAAGTACTATTCATAAAAGTTGGAATTTTTAGGTTGTTACACACATGCTCTGTTATCTTGTATGGCCTAATGAACTGTGGACTTAGCTTACCTTTCTTGCCAAATCTCAACATTTTCTTCCATGGAGATACCTTTAAAAAAACTTTATCGCCCACTTCATATTGAATATCTCTTATTTTCAAATCAGCATAACACTTTTATCCGTCAGAAGTAGCTTTAAGCCTCTCTCTAATGATCTTCATTTTATCTTTTACATCCTTAATCAAATCTGGCCCCATAAGCTTATTTTCACTAAGCTCACTCTAGCACAATGGTGTTCTGCACCTCTTTCTATATAGGGCTTCATAAGGTCCATACCCAAACTCGCCGGGTAACTGTTATTGTAGGCCAATTATGCCAAAGACAAATGACGGTCTTAATTGCCTTTAAACTCAATTGGACAACTTGTAAACATATCTTCTAGAATTTGGATGACCTTCTCTGATTGACCATCCTTCTATGGATGAAAAGCCATGCTAAAACTCAATCTGGTCCTCAAAGTATTATGGAGTTTCTTCTAAAATCTTGATGTAAATCTAGGGTCTTGATCAGAAATGATAGAAGATGGCACCCCATGTAACTGAAAAATCTCATCAATATACAGCTTTGCCAACTTCTCCAAAGAGAAATCCATCCTCACTAGAATGAAATGTGCTGAGTTAGTCAATCTGTCAACTACAACCCATCACTTGTTCCTGGTCATCAATAACCTAACTATAAAATCCATGGTGACTCAGTCCGATTTCAATTCTAGTATTGCTATAGGATGAAGCAACCCAGATGGGACTTGGTGCTCGGCCTTAACTTGTTGACAAATAAGACATTTGGTCATGAAATCAGCTACGTCTCTCTTCATACCTGGCCACCAATAAATTGTCTTCAATTCTTGATACATCTTAGTACTACCAGGATGCATAACATGTAGAGCATTATAGGCTTCTTGCAAAATCTACTATTTTAAATCCTCACTATCAGACACACACAGACGGTCATGATAATATAGATAACCATCACCCTTAATCTGATACTCAGTTGGCTTCCCCTCTTAAATCATGGTTATAACATTCTAAAATTTATGATTATCCTTCTGAGCATCCTTAAATTGTTGTAACAAACTGGGTTTAACCTAAAGCTCTAATAACAAATCCCCATCATTAAGCATTTTTAAACTGGCATTCATGACTTTCAAGGTTGATATAAGCTTCTTACTCAAAGTATCTGCCACAATATTGGCCTTCCCTAGATGATAGTCAATAAGACAATCATAGCCTTTTATTAATTCTATCTATTGCCTCTATCTCAAATTCAGCTCTTTCTGAGTGGGAAGATACTTCAGACTCTTGTGGTCAGTGTAGATAAAACATCTCTTTCTATATAGATAATGCCTTCAGATCTTAAAAGCAAACACAATTACTGCCAATTCCAAATCATGTGTAGGGTAGTTTTTCTCATGAGATTTTAACTATCTTTAAGCATAGGCAACTACCTTGCCTTCCTACATGAGTACGCACCCTAACCCATTCAAAGAAGTGTCACTGTAAATAGTGAACTCTTTCTTTGAAACTGGCTAAACTAAGATAAGAGCCTCTGTCAACATACTCTTAAGCTTGTCAAAACTCTCCTGGCACTTGTTGTCCCATACAAACTTAGTATTTTCCCTCAAAAGATGTGTTATAGAAGTTGTAATAAGAGAAAACCCTTTGACAAACCTCATGTTGTATCCTACCAAACCCAAGAAAATTCTAATCTTTGTAGTATTCCTGGGCGGTTTCCACTCCATTGCAGCTTTAACCTTGTTAGGATCTACCCTGATACCCTTTATTGAAGCTATATATCCTAAAAATGACACTTCTTCTAGCTAAAACTCACACTTGCTGAGCTTGGCGTAGAGTTTCTTATCCCTCAACATCTGTAGAATAATTCTCAAATGCTTTGCATGATTATCTCAATTCTTCGAATACACAAGAATGCCATCAATGAAGACCACCACAAATTAGTCTAAGAATGGCTTAAAGATTTAATTCATGAGATCCATGAATGTTGCAGGTGCATTAGATAACCCAAACGGCATCACCAAGAACTTATAATGGCCATATCTTATCCTAAAAACTGTCTTGTGTACATCTGCCTCCTTTACCCTTAATTGATAATACCCGAATTTAATATCAATCTTAGAGAAGACACCTGCCCCTTTAACCTGATCAAAAAAATCATCGATCCATGGTAAAAGGTATTTATTCTTGATGGTAACTTTATTCAGCTGTCTATAGTCAAGATATAACCTCAATGAGCTATCTTTCTTCTTGACAACAAAATCGACGCTCCCCATGATGAAACACTTAGTCTAATAAGACCCTTATCTAGAAGCTCTTGCAATGCAACTTCAACTCTTTCAACTCCGAAGGAGCCATCTTCTATGGAGCTATAGAAACTAGTGTTGTACCATGCAACACATTAATACTAAACTTTAGCTCTCTCTTTAGTAGCAAACTAGGCAATTTTTCTGGAAAGACATCTTTAAACTTTAAAACAACTAGTATCTTGCTTGCCTCTGATCCCACTGTTCTAATGTTAATCATATGAGCAAGATACGTTTGACAACCTTTCCTCAACAACCTTCTAGCCACAACAACTTATATTAAATTGGACATAAAATTTGATCTCTCACCCATAATTGTCACTTCTATTGCATCACTTGCTTGGAGCGTGATCTACTATTTCTTGTAGTCCACAATTGTATGATGCTTGGACAACCAATTCATACCCAAGATAAGATCAAACTCATGGAATGGTAACTTAATAAGGTAAGCAAAAAAAGAATACCCTTGTACTGACAACGGATAATCTCTATAAACTTTATCAACAACAACATGCTAGCCTATCGGATTACTTACCTTAATCTCAATAGTAAGCTTGTCTTACACTAAACCTTGATCTAAAGCCCGTGCGGTGTAGAAATAAAAGTATGTGGACCTCGGGTTTATGAGTGCTAAAGCAGGTAAATCAAAGAGTTAAAATATACCAACTATAACATTTAGTGCATCCACATCTTCTCTAGCCCAGATAGCATATTGTCTAGTTAGAGCTCTACTCTCTGACTTATCCTTCTGTTTGCCCTCAGCTTGATTTTTGTATCCGTCTGATCTTTCCTTTGAGATGAATCCATAGGCTTCTTGGGACATTCCCTCTACATATGACCTTTGGTGTCGAAACCCTAACATAGTCCTATAATGTCTTCCAACATGTACCCTAATGCTTCTTATTGCAGTGCTCACATTGAGGCTAAGGGGCTTTACTAGCTGTAGATCTAAAAGCACCTAAAGTCTGAGTCCTTTGTCTGGACTGTGCTCTAGACCCTTGCCTTGACTTTTGAGTTTGATCTTGCTTTTGATTCTGAGGTCACTTAGACTATTCACTTTTTTATTTTTTATCAGATGTAGATACTGAATAGCCATAACCTTGCCCAAATAACCTTTTCTTTTAGTAGCCATTTCTTTTCTTTTGCAACTTGTGGACCAACTCCGTTGACTGGCATACAACAACTAAAATAGAAAATCATAGATCTTCATAGGAAGAATTTAGAGCATAATATTAAGATTTAGCCCCATCTCAAGCCTTTTGCAGTGTTCTTCCTTTATGGCAATAGCCTCTCTGGTATACCTACTGAGTCTGGCAAACTCCTTCTCATACTTCGATACTATTCTATTACACTGCTTCAAATCTATAAATTCCTACCTCTTCAGATCCATGTAGTGCTTTGTGACATATTTCTTCTTGAACTCTCTGAGGAAGAACTTCAATGTCAGATCTTTTAGAGCCTTGTATTTAGTAATAGTCTCTTACCGTTTTAGAGCTTCGTTGATAACATAGAGGTGGCACAGTTTGTATACTCCTCTGAAGCACATCTTAGTTGTTGTATGATTTGTAGGGTCTTGTCCAACCGATACTCAACTCTGTTAGATCCCTCCTGCTTATCTCCATTAAAGAACTCTGCTCCATTCTTTATCATCCTCTCTAAATAGGTCTTGTGTATAAGATGATGTTAATGTTATGGTTGAGCTGGTGGAGGTACTACTGGATGAATAACAGCAATAGCAGCAATAGACGCTTGTTTCATAGACTCTATTATATGCTTGAACCAAATAGGTTATCCTTATAGTCCCTGTGTTGCCTGCGTAGCGTCACTAGATGTCATGGACTCTACCCTGGCAGCCCCCTATGCCATATTAGTCGGACCATAGCTCTCAACCTCCTCCTCGTCTCGAGGTGTATTACTACTTATCCTCTAATCTATAGGTAAAAAGAAATAAATTATAAACCTCGGTACATATAATTTAGTGATGTACTCTTTTTAACTCCTATAACACTCTTATGTAACCTATATGTATAGAGGAACACCTAAACCAGTAGCTCTGATAGCACCAAATGTGACACCTATTACCCATTCCGTTAATGAACCTGTATAACAAGCGACACAGTACTGATATCCAAACTACACTATGATAAACCAATGAATAATTTAAAACTTTTCGTATGTTAAAACATAATTTACATGTTTAATTTGATAAAAACATGAATTATTAAAAACCATTTTCAAGTATACTAATTTAGGGTCATTATGTTAAAATTTTGATAGCATAATGACTGAACTGGGACACTTTTTTAAATAGTAACCTATAGAAATAAGTACTTTTATAATATCTCATCACATCTTAACAACTTCTAGGTCCATCTGACCTTCCAACAAATCATCACAAAGCAACACAACACAACATAAGCATGCAGTTTCATAAAAGCTTTCAAAGAAAGTTTAAAAGTTATAAGTTTTACAGAACATGATGCTAAAATACAGATTAGGCCCAATCCTTCTTTTCTACACAAGAGTGCTATCATTATATTTACATCACTACAATTATACAAAATGAAAATCAAAATACCCCAATAGATGGTGGTTTCTTAATCTCCTGTGATACTGAGGCTTTGACTCTAATGTACATTCTTTTAACCTATGAATTGCAAAAATAAACACGATGTACTAAGCTTTCGCTAGTGGTGAATCTAACATAATATATGCTTTTTGTCAAGCAACATGCAATGTACATCCAATTTACATCTTTAAAATCATGGCAATAAATTACAAGCATAAATTGTGACAACACCAACATAATTAAATAAATACATTTTACATGTCAAATAGTCACAATCAACATTATAGTATAATATCATAACAAATACCTCAAAAATGCATATGAAACATGAAATGGATGATTTAAACTTTTTATCAGTTTTTATTTAAAATTACATGCCTATACTTATAAGACAACTAACCAAACTGGATAGCGGGACTACGATATGTTCAAAGGCCCAAGATAATTATACCTACAGGTATCCAAGATAATTGCACCCGAAGGCACCTAAGATAATGCACTTGTAGGTACCTAATATAATTGCACCCAAAGGCGCCCAAGATAAGTGCACTTGAAAGTACATAGCAGTTGCTTTATATTTCCTAGTTAATCGATCAACCTATCCAACCTAGGTTGCCTAAAAGTATAGGCATTTAAAACTTTATTCTTAATATGACCAAATTAATCATACTTACATGCACACTATACTCAATATTTCACATAATCCAATGTTCATAATTATGGTACAAACATATTTATCTTAAATATGCTTTATAGTTATAAAGCTCTCAAAATATTTAAACATTAAAAGCATGTATAAGGCCATCTGACCTAACCAAAAATTAAGGCCTCAAATGTATATTTTCTTTCAATCATACTCAAGTCCATAATAGACATAACAAACATATAAATTTCTTAAATTCATTATGTTAGCCAACATAAAAATCCTAATTATTCATTATGTAATTTATGTACACCATGTATTTAGGCCATATTAATATAACCACCAATTCACACATTACACAAACTCGAAATATTGACCTTTTGACCCATAAAAATTTCGGCCATACATATCCATAAACCTTCCACAATCATACATTCTTTTTATCGCACATTAAAGCACACATGGACACATTAAAGCATACATGAACCCAAAAACACTCTCTTTCAAGATGTATGTTTCAGTTACTCCTAATAAAAGACCCTAACATCACTTATTCATACACACATCATTAAATTTCACAACATACTCACATATACATAATGCACATTATCACCAAACATTAATTACCCAATCTCCTATTTATTATATAAAGCCAAAAATCACAATAAATGACTTCAAAAATAAATAAGCACATATATTAGTTTGGATTTACTTATAAAAACCATAAAACACCATTTTGACAGAATTATGCCTTTTCTTTGCCCTTCGAACTCCTTAGTTTATCCAACTCTACATATACAATTACAGGCTCATTTTAGAAAATCCGTAATAAATCAAATATAGCTCCGAAAATTAAAACGTTATATATAAGTATTCTTGGACACTTGTAGAGTCTAAAAAAATACCGAAATTGAAATAAAATACCTGAATAAAAAATTAATCACTATTCACCCTTACCTTCAAATTTCAAAATTTCTTGATTAATCCACTTTTCCAAGCTTTTAGCACCTCAAAATGATTTAATCTATCATGTATTTATGTTTAAAGGTGGAAATTTAAGGCAATTGAGGTGGAAGATTGAAGAAAAATAGTGGAGGGGAGCTTTAAGGTGGTGTCAACTTGGAGAAAAAAAAAGGGGAAAGATTGGGGTTGATATGGATAGTATTTTCAGCTTCAAAAGTCTCCTTTTTATATGCTTTAAATGTGTGGCTAAGATTTGTTGATTTATAATCAAGGACCCACATTTAATCTCCTTTAAAAACTTCTTCTAAAAATTATTTTTCACCATTTAACCCTCAATTATCACCTTTTACAAGTCCAATAATATTTAGAAATATTATTCTTGAACTCCGCAAAAATTCACGTTCAAAAAGTTTGAAAATCCGATTAAAACATAATTAATAAACTTAGCCTGATTGAGTAAAAATACTTTCCGATGTTCAAAAATTTCAATTCTAGTGCCATCGGATTATTTGGAATTTTTAAGTATCAGGTTGTATCAATCTCGAATTTTTTGAGCAAAAATTAAATTATTTTACGATTCAGCTTTGCTTACGGTACTATTAGCATGACACTATCGTAAAATCTTTTTTTTTATGTTTTTAACCATCCAAATGACTTTGAATTGACTTCAAACTTTACCTAAAATTATTTTATGATTAATACTTCTCGCTGGTCTAATTAGTGTGACTCGAATTTTGAAAAATACTATTTATCCCGAGAAGTATTATTCACAAATGTGGAGATGTTTGGAACATTACAAACTATTACATCTAGTATTTAATTCAGCCACCAACTTCACCTACTATACTAATTCACTTTCCATAGCCAACAAAGAACAAAATAAATAGCAGGGTCATAGTGGACATCTTCCAAAACGAGCAACTTTTGCTCCTCCTTTCCTTTTCTCTTTCACCTTTAACTCTATCCAACTTTCTAACAATAACCTGCTGTGACCTTTCGCTCACTTCGACATCATACTAATAGAAATATCCACAATCCCCATTTTCTTATTTTCAATAAACCTGCTATTAGAAACAATTGAACACATTAAATTAAAAAAAAAATCAAAGAAACCTTCTCCACTCACCCTTAAAACTTTATATTTCTTGCATCGAAGAAACCTTCCCTTGGGTTGGCTTCACTCTAGGAGGTTAACATCTTAGCTTCGATACCGCAATGACATCTTATTCTTTCCATTACGCCTCTCACTTCCAACATTTTCTTTGATGCTTGATTGAGAACGAAAAAGAGATTTGGGAAAAGCTCATGGGTCTTGTTTTTTCTAAATAATTTTAGAGACAAGAAAGGTTTGGAAATTTCTTCTTTCCATTGCTTTGTTCTTTGATGCTTGATTGAGAAAGACAAGAAAGGCTTCAAATAGTGGAGAGAGAAGATGATATAACAGATGTTGGGTAACAACTGCTATAGAATAAGAGTGGAAAATTATTTTTTCCAACGTGGAAGTCATGTCACAAGTCAACCAGAAGGAACCTGCATTAACTTGTAAAAAGAAGTTACCGGAAACACAAATTAATGTTGAGGGAGTTTGTGGTTACAATTTAAAAATGAGGGACATAGTAGGTACAAAGGTTAAAATTGAGGAACTATTTATGTAATTTTTTTTGTACAATATGTGTACTCCGCATGATTCAATTGTGCCAATTAATTTAATATATTTTTTATAATAAAAATTTAAAATTGGTTTTTTTAAAATTATAAAAATTTTATTGGCTTTATTTTGCAAAAAAAAAAAAAACAATTTTGATATTTAAATTTTAAAAAAAACACTTTACCACCCCAATTTTTAATTTTGGTTATTTATAAACACTTCTTGAATGAATCCTACATATGTTTTGGAGCGTGAATAACACAAACAGCGAACATAAATTTTGTTTCAATACGAACATGACACCATGGCATATCATATGCTCTTTCTTTCTCCTTTTTCCCATCCACTTTCGGTTCATCCACTACCAGTATCAACCCAAAAAGAAAACAAATCCAAAATATGCTTTTATATCTTTTGTTGTTGGTTCTTTTTTCTTTTGGTAGATAGGGAGGGTAACTGTAACGTCCGCCGATCAAAATCTTAGGAACAGTGTTTTCGTGACCTGATTGATGTTCCCTGCGGTGCGGATCATTATTTCGAGTCTGAGGATTGGTACATTGTTCACAAAACTTTGACGGGCCTAAAATTGGTCAAAACGAATGAAATAAAAATTTTAGCAAAACCAATAATTCGTTTTAGGTTATAAACTACCAATCTCAGAGATAAAAATATTTTGGGACCTGAATATCCTGAGACCCAGGAATGTGTCCGGATGGTCTCGAAAATACCATATCCTAAACCTCAAAAATTCCATTTAGTATGGTGGAGAAGGAATTGGAATTTTCGAAATATTTTATTCTGACAGTGAATAGTGCCAAAAAGTAAACAATTGGCTTTTGGTTTGAAATTTTGCATGGACCTTAGTTTTATTAATTTAGGAATATTAAAACTGAAATGAGAATTTTTGGAGAACCGGAGAATATTTTATAAATTTTTGAATCTGACAAACTGGTCTAGGGAAAATAGTGATTTTCCATTCGGTGGAGTTTTGAGCTGAAATTTTGCAAGGGCCTTAGTGGCACTAATTGAGAATTTTGGGGACTGGAATGGGAATTTTTAGAGGTGTCTAGAATATTTTATGAATTTTTATATCAAAAAGTGACTAAAAATTATCTAAAATTTGGT
>CANXYI010261539.1:0-14038 GCA_948208565.1 Hura crepitans | reverse complement strand
TTTGGGACTTAGCATTAACAGACTAGCACTCAACGGGAGTGAAACAAGCAGTGCTATGCCTCCCACAAATGGGCGCCCAACCACTGCTTATAGCAATAGTATATTGCTGCCTAACCAAGCAAACGACCAACAAACAAATGGAGGAGTAGCACAACAGCCTATAGAAGGAAAAGCCCCACAGGTTAGTGAAGTGATACCCCAAATTCTTAAACTTGACTCTCCAACCTTAAACGAGTTTGCGGATCCTTTGACCACAAACTTTGGTGTAACATTGCCACAAAATTTAATTCCTATACAAGCGGCTGAAATTTCATCTTTACCCTCATCTGATTGATGGGATTTCACCTCCTATACTATGAGCTCTAAGTTGGGAGGGATAGCAATAATCCTACAAAAGAAACCGACATCTAGTGGACCACATTTTCAATTGGCATGGGATTTTACATACCTGGACAGCAAGCTAAACCTTTTTATGAATGGAGGTCACAATTTATTTCAACAGCCAGTATTATTACTACCTATTCTCAATTGTAACCATCACTTGAATGAGCTTGAGGACAAGCTCAATTTCTAAGAAGGGAGTAATGTTCCAGCTTATGAGATTTTATTTGATTAGGAAGTTTTATCTTATTTAGGATTTATTTTCATATGGTAAGAATTTTTAGTACTTATCTTCCTATTTTTAACAATTCATAATTAGAAAGGAATTCATAGTTCTCTAGTTAGAAAAGAATTCCTATTTTACTAAGCTTGTAACCTCTATTTAAAGAGGCTGAATTTAATTAATAAAGGAAGCAGAAAATTAAACAGAAATTCTAAGAGACTAAGTTCTGTCTCTAACGAGTCCTAAGGTACAAGCTTCCTTTGATGAGCTTGATTTATCTCCAGTGTCCGATCCTCACCACAACAGACTGCAGCTTTTCTAAATGATGTTGGACAACATCTCAGCTACTAGCTTGTCAATTTCATTTTTCTACCAATGAGAGCACTATAAGGCCTAACATGGACAAATTCCATCCCAGGTTTAAGTGAAAACACATGGTCATGTGATCTTGCTAGTGGTAAAGAAGTTGGTGGCTGAAATTGGTCAATTAGATTGTATATGTTCTGGTCAAGTAGGTTTACTTGCGTTAAATGTTGTACTTGTTTAGGAGGAGTAGGTTGTTACATATGGAAGGAAAGGGGTAAAATAGGAAGAAGGGTAAAATTGTAATTTGGATGGTAGGCAGTTAAAAAGATATAGTTAGTTAGTGACAGCTTTTCTCTGCTGGCAGAGAAAATATTCTAAGTTGCTACACATGCTTCTTTGGCAGTATGCACAGCCCATTCTCACCAGCTTATATATGTAATGTCTCTCTCCGAGACCACTCATGCATATTTTACAATTTCAATCAAATTCTCCTTCCTCTATCAGTTCTCTTCTTCTCTCCTCTTCCCTCTCTGTTTTCTTTCCGTTACTACTATCTCTCTTTATCTCTCTCTTTTCTCTCTTATGCTCTGTTTTCTCTTAGCTCACAACACTAATTGTTAAGAAAATCCTAACTGGTATCAGAGCCTATCCTCCCTCGGCTATTCTTTCTTCTCCTACTTCGGAATGCTTAAAATAGCAACTCGATCCAAAAATGCATTAGAAAAGACATCGGTTACAATAGATGAATTGGAAAATCAAATCCACACATTAGAGAGCAAATTCACTGAGCAATCTGATAGTACCTCTACTCAGCTGGGATCAATGGAGTCTCGACTCCAAGCTCTTCATTCTGCTCAAAATCAATGCATAAATGCTCCGCTTTAAGAACAAGTAACCCTACGAAATGAACTCAAACTGGAGCAGCAGAAATCAATCGCATACCTAGCTCAGCTGATCCAAGGTCACCAACAACCAACACAAGCCAATCCATCATCTTCTTCCAGCAGCTCCTGAGGTAAAGAAACACTAGTGAGAAACCCTTCCTTACTTGACACTGACAAAGGATTATTGCCCACACCACACGATAGAGATAATCTTGACATCCTTAGCCAAAATAGGGGATTTGTCAATAGGTTGATACCTAAGTATGAGTTGCCTCATTTTGAAGGGAACGAAGTTAAATCTTGGTTGAGTAGATGCTGGAAGTATTTTCTAGTTTATGAGATTGTACTTGAAAGACAGGTGGATATAGCTAGTATATTCTTGTTGGATAAGGAAGAGACCTGGTTTATGAATTGGAGTAAAGGCAAAAGGGACATAGCTTGGATGGACTTCTCTCAAGAATTAGAGAAGAGATTCAAGGAGACAAATGCAGATGATGTTGTAAAGGAACTATGTCGACTTCGACAAACCTCTATTGTGGAAGATTTTTTAGACAAATTTGAGTTACTCAAACTCAGAATGGAATGGATTTACCCTAACCAACCTGAATCTTACTTCATTTCCTGTTTCATTGGCAGCTTAAAGGATGAAATACGATCAGCTGTCAAAATGTTTAAACCCACTCTCTTCTACACGGCAATAGAGCAAGCTAAACTCCAAGAAAAACATCTTGAAGCCAACAGATTCTGGGGATTTTCCAAAGGGGCTCCTTCCAAACCATGGCCAGCCATTGCCACCCCTACACTTAAGAGCTAGCCTAGCCATTCTACAACCATCACTTACCCTATCTCAACTATTGTCCCTTACCCGACCAAAAGCCCAACTTTGCAACCCCACAAAAGCCTAGGAGCTTGTTATAAATGCAGAGAAAAGTACTTCAAAGGTCATCAGTGTGCTCCAAAAAAATTAATGACTGTACAAGCAACCGAAGATGAGGAAATAGAGGAAGACGACTAGCAAGATGCGGAGGAACAAGAAGGTATTGACCAAAGAACATATTGGGCTCTCACTGCATGCTGTTGAAGGGGGACTCAGTGAGAAAACCATCAAGTTAAAGGGATTGGTAGGGAACAAGGATATAATGATCCTAATTGACAGTGGCAGCACACATAGCTTTGTGGACTGCAAATTAGCTGAGGAACTTAAATTGCCACTGACCCAAGTACAAGTTGTCTCAGTCATCATGGCTGATGGACGAATTCTAACCGTCTCTCATAAATGTATTGGATTTCGATGGGCAATGCAAGGCATGCGCTTTGATTTTGATGCAAGGATATTGGAACTCAAAGGGTATGATCTTATTTTGGGAGTGGATTGGATGAAAAGCCACATTCCTGTCACCTTTGATTTTGCTTCAAATTCTCTCAACATCCAAAAAGGAGGGAAATCCCTAATTTTAAAGGGTCTTGACGAGCACCTCTCTGAAAATGATGTCTACTAAAACGCTGAATAAAATGGTCAGCAGCGAGTGGAAAGGCATTACTTCACCGCTCTTTTTGCTGCGTATAGCACCAGAACAACAACCACCCACAACAGCCCCTACATTGCCTCCTCCTTACCCCATACAGCTACTACTTCAACAATACAACCACATTTTTCAAACACCAAAAACACTCCCTCCACCTCGAGACCACGATCATGCTATCCATCTTAAGCCCAATTCTGAACCTATTAACGTCAGGCCCTACCTATTACATGTAACAAACTAGGCATGATCAACATTTATGCTCCAGCTTGAGGGAAAGTGTTACAGAATCAGCATATTAGCTTTCCTAAATTAGGAGATCTGATTATATTTCGCAGATTCTTAGGGATGTGATTGGTGATTTAACTAGGATTTGATTCTTTCCTTTTGTACCCTATAAAACCTGTATATATATGTACTCTTAATCGAGGTTAATACACAAAAAAAATTCTTTAAAGTGTGTTTTATTACAAATAAGTTCGAAAGTACAAGCTCCCTTTGATGAGCTTGATTATCATCCTGGTGTTCCAATCCACAAATTGGGACCACAACAATTATTCTCTTTCCCTTTCTAGTTTCTCTTACTCAATATTTAAAAACCAAAGTATCGCAAATAAACAACATTTTGTCTCCACAAAATCAAAGAACGAAAAGAATCAAACTGGCATACCACTGCTGCCCTTATAACGTCCTTCTCCTGGAAATCAGTAACTAACGCTTGCCTTGATGCTGTGGGCGTGCTACCATCTATGCGGATGCAACCCACTTTCTTTTTCTAGAAGTTGGAAAATCATGTAAGAATTTGCGATGTAAAGGATATTCAAAAAAAGATGCAAGTGGTCTTACAACAAGAAATTCATGTATTGCCACTATCATGGGTTGATGATGAGCAAAAATTAGAAATTTGCAGTCCGCCTGCAAGGAACAATTATTCTTCCATCAGGTAACTATGATAGGCATAACATATGATGAAATATAATAAAATTGAAAGGCATTTGCTACGAGAAAAAAATGAAAATGCCATTTGTAACTACTGTTGGGTGCTTACAGCTAACATCACAAGTTTGATCAACATAACCTTTCACCTAATTGTCAGCAAATAATGTACCAAGTTTCAGGAGGCCATGAGTTGTAATCAACACTTCACCTAAATATAATTTTGACCATAAAACCTGAGCTTGTTTATGACATTAAATGGCCATCAAGATGAAACCAAATACAAATTTGTACAATTTTTTTTTAGATTGTATATTTGGATGAAAACAAAGACTCTTTTACGTAAAGAATGTCAAACTAAAGTTTCATGTATGGCTTGTTGGAACCGAGAAGTGCAAAATCCTTGGGGCATTACTGCTGTAAACATGTACGTATAGTTGATGGCACAAAATAGGAAGTCTTTATTCTAAATTAAATCTGTAATTGATCAGGCCTATATTTTCCCCCTGAATCCACAATAAAAAGGATATTGTATATCCCATTTTTTTAAGTTTTTAAGTGAATAAGAATAACTATCCATTCCACTTTATAAAATATCAGAACCGGGAGTTACTGTCTGACTACTGAAAAGGATAAAAAAAAAACCCCCCGCATTTGGTTTATAGTCAAGAAAACTCCAGCAGCTCTTCATCCTGTGTAAACCTGAATCGATCATTGTTAGAGAAAGAAATATCATTGAGAAACATGCCTCCAACAATGATTCACACCAAGTACAAGTCACCAACATAAAAGCTAACCATGACTATTCCCAATTAGTCTCAATCAGTCTAGAAGTTCATTCTGGGCTGCAGAAAAATTGGATGCTAAATAGGAGAAAAAAAGGGTACCAATAAGAGAGGGCTCATATGCTACTTGGGATGCCATAAGCTCCTAGAGTCATGACAAAGGCTAGCGACTTCCATGGAAGAGGACATCAAACCAAACTACCCAGTAGCCTAGATGGATTATAAGAAGGTTTAATAAAGATAGGCAAGAGTCAGAAAAGGTTTGTAATTCATTCTTGTCAAGTTTGGGAGGAATGTGCGGTAGATGAAGATATGATAACCCAGTGTTAAGTGCATAGGAATTGGATCTTGTCACAAGGCAGTCTATAGAAAAGTCGAAATCAATTGCCTTTCCTTGTTCCGATTCTTCGAACAACCTATTTTAGATTAATAACTCAGGCTCATCAAAGGGAGCTTGAAACCTCACACCTTATCAAACAGAGCTCTAGATCTCCTATAATTTTTGTTGATCAACATGTGAGTATCTGCTGTGTATATCTAGAATAGGAGTTATCCTTATCTGGCAACTAGTTGATACCTATTAGGAGTCTATTATAGGGTCCTTTGTAAGTGTATATATGGACCCTATGTTTTCTCTATAAACATTCAATTTTTTGAGGAATAATAGTTCTAATTTTTTCCTCCTAAAATCTTCATGGTATCAGAGCCAATAACCTGTTTTGGGCTGATTTTTTCTGGTGTGGTTTATAAACCCTAGAACACCATGTTTGGGAATTTCAACCTTTGAGTAAGAGGTGGTTTACACAGCCCTTACCAGACCCATCGACGGTCTTTTTACGCTGCTGTCTTAGTTTTTAGCTGCTGGGTCTCTGTCTTCTTCGTTTTTTTTGGGCAATTTTTTTTCTAAACAATGAATAACAATAAGAAATTTACCATCACTAGTTCTGATAATCTATCGTTGCAAATCAGTCCTGTCAAACTAGATGGAAATAATTTTCTAGCATGGTCCCACTCTTGCTTACTCTTCATTAAGGCTAGGGGGATGCAGGGTTATATTAATGGGTCCAAAGGGAAACCTGCTGAAAATGATCGCATCTACAATCAATGGGATTCAGAAAATTCACTTGTTATGGCTTGGCTTATTAATTCTATGCAGCCCCAGATCTCCCGAACATACTTACTCCTCGATACAGCAGAAAAAATCTGAAATGCAGTCACTCTAACCTACTCTCAGGTCAGTAATGATGCCTAAATTTATGAAATACGAAATAAGGTTCATAACACGAAGCAAGGGGAGCTAACTACCTCAGAGTATTTTTCTGAGTTGAGCAGTTTATGGCAGGACTTGACTACTATCAAGATTTTCAAGCAGATTGTAGTGGGGATGCAATCAAATTTCAGGAGTAGCCTACCTTTATTTTGCTGTAACTCTGAAGGAGTTACCAACCTCTAATTTGCTAGAAAATTCAACTTATTTTATTGATTAAATTTAGCCTCTTTAAATAGAGGTTACAACCCTAGTAAAATAGGAATTCTTTTTTTAACTAGGAAATTACGAATTCTTTTCTAATGAGGAAATGTTAAAATAGGGACATAAATATTCTGGAAATTCTGCTAAAACAAAAATACTTCATAAATAAAATAAAATCTACTAATTATGAAAACTTCTGAAATTGTCATTATTAATTACAGCAGATCTTCTTTCCATCTTTGACATATTACAGCCATAACATTACTCTCCTCCTGGAAAAAGAGCTTGTCCTCAAGCTCAAAATATAGCTAAGACCATAATTCATCTTCGAGCAATGGTTACAAACCCGAATAGCAGCAGCCACATTGGCTAACAAATAATTGCTTCAATTTACTTCATGTTCCTACTGATTTCACTTGGCAAAGTCTGTTGCTAAATATTTTTATTTCGTTTATGATACACACCCAATTCATAGAATTGGACTGTTGTAGAACCAATGTTATTCCGAGTGCTTCTCATATCAAACAGATCCTCATGCCCATCATATGTAGGAAAGTCTAGTTTGGTATTTGGGCACTATACCTCCTCAAATGCTGCCATTGGGAGTTCATGAACTTTTGCTGCTGGTTCTTCCCCCAAACAGATCCCTGAATACTCACCTTGGTTGCTGGTTCAATTGACAACACCCCAGTCACAGTCCCCACCGTCTTCTTTTCATGTGATGAAAAGCGAATTAGGTTTACTAGCTGCTGCAACTTGGTGTCCACCCAGTCCTTCAACACTGCTAGTCAGGCTTCATATCTTTGGACTTCACAGAGCATGCTGCACACCTTTTCATCAAAAGTTTATTCATCCATGATAACCAGGCTCTGATACCAATTGTTAAGGTCTCGGATTGCTAGATATTTACAACTCGTCTAAGGGAGTTGTGCACCTTGGAGCTCTAAAGGAGTTGCCTGCTTTATTCTGCTGGAACTCCAAGGGAGTTACCAACCTCTAATTTGCTGGAAATTTTAAATTATTTTATTGATTAAATTTAGCCTCTTTAAATAAAGGCAATAAACCTAGTAAAATAGAAATTCTTTTTTTAACTAGAAAATTACGAATTCTTTTTCTTAAAAATACTTCCTAAATAAAATAAAATCTCCTAATTATGAAAACTTCTAAATTATCATTACTATTACGTTGATCTTCTTTCCTTCTTTGACATATTACACCTGTAACAGCTCAACTACATAGAAATCCTTTTGGCTCAATATTTTTATAACAATCTGCCTATAAATGAGATGTCTTTACATTCAAGTTCTATCCTATGTTCCTGTATTGCACTCTAAAAGTGGAAAAGGAAAAATAGTGAGGTAAAGAAAGATAAGAAAGAGGAAAATAATAGAATACATTGAAAATACCTCAATGACAGTTTCCAAATAATCCAAAACTCCAGGAATCTTGGCTTCAGCAGAGTCGGTATATATCTGGAAATTTAATAGAGTAAAAATAAAAAAAATACAGTAGGGAACTAAATAGATAAAAAGATACCATGATCTTAAAATGTCAGTGGAGCCTGGTTGGCAGCCCTATAATGAAGTGAAAAGAAAAACAATTGGAAGGCCAGAAATGTCATTATGACTTCATTAACCCGTACACTATAAGGAGAAAGATGCATATACTGGGTGTAACATCAAAAAAGGGATGAAAAAAACCAACCTTAATGATGACCTTGGCATATTATGGACAAATAAAACACCAGCTGGATTGTTTGCCTTATAGACATCAATTGGAATGACTCAGATCATAATCCTTCTATGACTCGGATCATAATCCTGCTAGGTTTAGGAAGAGTGGTTTATGGAGGTGATGCAGCCCATTCCTACTTCCAAGTAGGATACCAAGTCAAATTACAAGTTTTAACATAAGTCTTTAATTTGTCCTTCAATTCTTTCCTCGTTTATTTAGGAATACTTTCTGTTTTCCGTCTTTATCTAACATTCTTATTCTGTTAAGTATTCCTGTTTTCCTATCTTAACTAGTATTAATAGGATAGTTTATTCCAATATACATGAGTGTTATTTTTTTTTTTTAATGAATACAGAACTTTTATTCCAGCGTCTTGTTAGAGCTAATTATGCTTTGTTGGTTCTATCTAGAACCCTATTTTAGCCTAATCATTGAGTTTAATTGCCCTAAGCTCTTGTGCTGCGTTAGAAGAGAAAGAGAACCAGGCAGCTGATTATTGGACCCCTAAAGAAAACATGGCCCACTAATTCTAATTGAATACCTTATTAATAAGATTCTTCTCAGAAAATTTTAGTGATTCGGCCTCCTCAGGGGATGCACATGCCTTGATTTTACCTTTTATCATCTCCAACTACAAAAAAGAATAACAATATTCCCCATATTAATTTTTCTTCTTAACTTTCCACGTACTGAATTGAATTTACAGCGAGAGTTCATAAAACAGAACCATCAATTAGTCAAAGTTACCTCATGGAACAAAGCATTTATTTTTTTCATGCCCTTCTCAGCCAAATCTAGAAAAACCTGAGAATCATTTCATAGATATAAAATGTCAACAAACCATATTCCAAATCATTCTCTGTACATATTTCTATATATTTATAAGAAATAATTACAAATATCCCCCAATCTATCACCCAGGTTTCAATTAGGCCTTCAATGCATAAAACCAAACAAATCTAACCCCAAGCTTTCATAATATTTTCAATTCAGTCCCTCTGTTAATTTTACCATCCAAAACAGACAGAATGCTGAATTGGCAGCATATTTTGAGACTCGCTATTCCAAATTAAACACCTCCAACTCAGTATATTGGAACTTAGAAGATGCTGCCAGCTAAACATTAATTAGTTTGAACAGTAAAATTAACGAAAGGGCCTAAATAAACTGTTATAAAATAGTGGGTCCCCAAAAATGTTATCAACTCAGCATTCCATCTTTTGTCTGTGCATGTATAGATGGCAACCAAGTCGGGTTTGGTTGGTCATAAAATGGTTAAAAATTTGCAGGTCATACAAGAAATGGTTCAAGTTATATGACATTATTCTTACTTTTTTAAAATTTTTCATTAAAAACCAAAAAAAAAAAATGCATGTATAGCCTAAAAAAACAATCATTTAATTCAAAATGTATAAAAGTCAAAATATCGCAAGATAAATGGGTCACAAGCAGATTATATACAGGTCAGAATGGGTTGGGTTATTTTGCAGCTTAAACAGATCACTCGGCAAGTAGGGTTGTGTTTTGGTCAATTTCTTATGGGTCATACAAGGGGGGTCAATTTTTGCCACCACTGTGCGTGAAATTTTTAAATTCAGTTAACCGAAACAAATAGTACTGAACTGAAATATAACGATTATTTTAGTTCAATTTTCTATCCTATTCGGTTTGATCACTGAACTGAACTAACCAATGATTGCCCCCTACATGCAAAAGTCTTACGAAACCCAAAAATACAACTAAGAGCATTCAACTTCCAGCTTCCTTAAAAATGTATCTGATCACTTGAATGCCAAAGAATACAAAAGCTAGTGCATAAAAGATCTCAAGAAGCCGCATTGCAAATTATTTCCTGAATTGGATACTCTTGCTGTTACAGCTGGTGGCAGGAATAATTTGATTTCTTTCCTTTTATTTAGTTCCCTAAATTAGCCAGCTGATTACAAATTGAATTAATGTGATCTATTTTAGTTTCCTAGACTAGAAGAGGTTTATTTTAGTATCTCTATATTTTAGACTTAATTAAGGGACCTCCTTATTCTTGCAATAATAATCTCTATTTAAAGAGACAGATGAAATAAAAATAAATAAGCAGAAAGTTTAACAAAAAATTCTAAGAGATCGGATTCTCTTTCTAACAAGTCCTAAGCTACGCAACTCCCTTTAATGAGTTCAAAGGTACAAGTTCGCTTTGACGAGCTTAATTTATTGCCTGGTGTTCCAAAGAAGTCATATGGGACCACAACACTTGCATTCCAAAATCTCCCCAATCATAATTAGCAATCATGCTGTTCAGGTACGTTCTATAAGGTTGTGTTTGGTATAAACATCCACAAGGCAAAAATACCTACTAAAATGCAACCAGAAACATATTAAACCACTATTTAAAAGCAAGCAGGAATATTAAGTAAATAACGCTTACTTGCTGCCGACGCTTCACAGGAAGCTCAGAAAGAACATCCTTCTTAAGTCTGCGAATCATCACTGTAGCCTTCATTAAATTGTGCAACTCTTCATGGTTACTTGCACCTTGATAAACTCCAAAAATACCCTAGAAAAAATAATTTTAGAAATGAGAGCGCGGCTGACATCCAAAATATTTATGAATAAAGTAGGCTTCCTTAACAATAAAATTAACTTACCCCCTTGCAGTATCTGTTACCATATTCATGAACATTCTTGTAGACACTGGGATATAAAGCTTCCAGCTAGAAAATGTAAAAGCTTTAAATATAATCACTCGGAAAATAATTTCAACAAAGTTCAAAAGACAGAAAACAGTAAGTTTTAAATATGTAAACTGTCAATGGGCCATTTATACTATGAGCAAATACCTGTTTAAATAGCTCTATTGGTCTAGACAAAGCAGGAGTTCCACTAAGTAATATTGCATATTGAGCTTTCTGAAATTTGAAACACATATCCACTTTATTTACTGGGAAGTATATGAGCACAATGCAAACTTAATACATGTTCAATGTTATATGAGCATAAAAAAAATGTCCATAGTATCTTTTAAATTTTAAATACAACACTTTACTTCCATATCCTTCGATTCTCTTGTACTCCCTCTCATCTCCCCCACCCCCTCTCTAACACACTGTTTTCTCATTCCATTAAAATTGAGGTTACTCAATTACACAAGGGATAATTAAAAGATCATTGCAACTGATTCTTACTTCAAAACTTGCTCAAGGATAAAAATTAGTTTTTCCATGTGCTTAAGTTATAATAGATTGTGTATTTCATATACCCAAACCAGTCAAAGAACAACGTTAACATAAGAATCGATGAAGAAAAAACCTTTATAACTGGAAGAGAGGCACTTGTCCGCTTTGCTTGAGCATTTTTCAAGAAGTGAGACTCATCGGCAATCACAACCTGATTAAAAAAAATAATTATGAACATGAATTCATAGACAGTTGTCAAAGCCATGCAAGTCTGTGGCAAGCATACATTTGTCAACACGCAGATGTCTGGATTTCATTTCAGTAGAAAGTTCAATTGTTTAACCTTTTGGCACAATATATTAAAGACTTACGAGAACTTTCAAAGGGAAAGGAAAGAGGAATACTACCTAGTCGGTTATTTCATCCCTAAATTTGACAATTTAAATAGAACCTAGGGTATCACTTATGCTGTGATGATAGTCATGCTATATTCGGTAAGAATGCCTAAAGCTGGTAAAACTATCAACAAGAACATAGTTAAGCGTATTTATTTTTCATGGAAAGATAATTTATTATTAGGCTTTCTGCTCTGGAAAACCATCCACGAAAAGTCAAAAGAAAGTTTCCCTCTTTTCCTGTTTGCAGCATGCTCAACTCTGTTACATCCTCATCTATCTATCCCTAGAGAGATATGCTACATGTTTTTTAAAAATCCTAGCATTTTGTGTGCAAGGACATTCTTCTGAATAGTGTTTGTAAAACACCATCCTATTCATCCAACCAATATTCCATAATCTTACAAATTCTAGTGGTATTTCCTCACTCGCCTCCAGCATGGACTGATATTTCAAGCAAGAAGAGTTATAATGAATTGACAGGTTACTTAAAGAGCATCAGAATGCAAAATTGGACTTGAATCCTAGACAGTGTAGTGCAGAACAGAAAATTTTTATTGCAGTACCTTAAACTCTGTTTCCGTTAGAACATTTTGTAATTTAGGGACCACATCATAAGAAATGATGTTGAAAAGACCGTCAAGATGAATATTGTCCTTGGTATTCGAAGATACAATCATAAATCCACCTCTATTTGATCCACTCCATTGCGATAAAACAACCTATTAAAATTCAATTGTTAAAAGACAATGAAAAAGCAAATATTTATAAGTGAAGTTCCAAGAAAAGCATTCAAAAAAGAAAAAGGAAAAAGAAAGAAGGGGAGAGTTTGGCTTGAGGAAATGAGAATATGTTCTACTTCCGACTATGGAAAGAGAAAACAAAAATAAGGAGTTATTACAAATTTGACCCCAATGTTTGGGAGTAATAATAATTAACCCTAACGTGTTTTTCGCAATGATTGGATTATCACTTCACAACAATTAAAATCTGCATCCATTTTTTTTGTTAAAATTTAAACCATCCATTGCAATGGAAGTTATACAGAATCCATCAAATGCAAGAATTCCTTCAACAAGTTTCGATGTAGCATTCTTCATATACAGAGGGTTTGAAAGATATTGCACAAATTATATTCTAGCTATAGTCTGACTTTCCTTGTACAAATAGTTTAATTATAGGCAGATAATTCTAGGCTACTATTGTTCCTATATAATACTCGTATTTTCTTCAATAGAAATCATCAAAAAGAAATTATACTTCCTATTCTTGTGTTTCATTACTTGGTATCAGAGCCTCTGCTCTTCTGGGAATTGAATCTTTTCTAGGAATTAAATTTTGGGTTTGTAACCTAACACTTTCGAATAACATTATTTGGGTCGCCTCTATAAGGTGGTCTTGGATTCTCACCGCCAACCGAGGGAGGATTGGTTTTCATTAGTCCAGCCTAAATACAAAGATCGGTGGCAAATCCCAGCATGCATGTGGCTCATGCGCCACCATTGTACTCTATAAAAAAGTTCATGCGTCAACACATGGAGGAGCATGAAACCTTGCCTCTTGCTCTTGTTGGTCCTTCCTATGTCGCCTTTTAATTTCAGCCTATTTGTGGTATTCTTCCGATCATCTAACCATTGTTTAAAGGTCCAACCATCTCATAAAGGTTTTGTACTTTTAAATTCTCCTCTTTGGTTAACTCGCGTCCGAAACTTTGCTGGTTGCTAGTACTTCTACATTATTATGTTGGGTGCTTAATAGATCCGAGACCTTTTTGGACTTTTGTTGAAACTAGCAAAAATGTTGGACAATAAGGCTTCTATCTCTGAATTAGTTCCAACAACGTCAAAAATAATTGAGCATAAATTGAATGGGTCTAATTATCTAGAATGGAGCAAAACTATTAGGGTCTATCTATGTAGTGCTGATAAAGATAACCACTTAATTAAGGAGCCCCCTACTGATGAAAGTAGACAAGCATAGCTTAGAGATGATGCTCAATTATTCTTGCAGTAATGAACTTTCTAATTGGTCTACCTTCTGAATTTGAGACGACCAAATCTCAAATTAAAATTAGACTGTACATGAAGGGTATTTACACGATTACAATCAGGTCAACTAAGGAAACAAAAAGAGAAAGACGTTGCCCAAAGAAAAAAAAATGAGAAATCCTTCAAAATGGGCTCTAACCAAGCAACCAACTACGTGAACGGGTCAAAGAATAGTCGTGTCA
>CANXYI010261522.1:0-10475 GCA_948208565.1 Hura crepitans | reverse complement strand
AGGGGTTAGTGGGTGGTGTTTGGTTGTAGGAGGTTGAATTCCATGGTTTCGGGAAGGGTTTGGAAGTGGAGTTGGGTTTCAAGGCTGCCAAATGCTTCTCTTACAGCTTTGCCGGTTCAATAGCAGTGTAGAGATTGGTGGATTTAAACATCCTAATGACTGACTTAATTTCATCCTTAAGACCTCCAATAAAATTGGACACATAGTAAGACTCTAGCTGATTAGGATAGATCCTATCCATTTTTAGCTTAGGCTCTTCAAAATTGTCTAAATATTCCCCTACCGAAGCTGTTTGCCTTAGCTGCTGCAGCTCCTCCACCACATTATTCTCCCCTATATCCTTAAACTGACCTTTAATGGCCTCTGCGAATTCATCCCAGCCTGTTACCTCCCTGTCTCGAACCCAATTCAAGAACCAGGCTTCAGCCCGTCCTTGTAAAAAAAGACTAGCAACGTCTGTTTATCTCTCTGGTGGAACATCATAAATAAGGAAATATTTTCTGCATTTCCCCAGCCAAAACTTTACTTCGATAACACTTTAACTAGCATAGTGCACAGTAGTAATTAATTTAACACTCTAGTGTTTTTAACATGCGCCTTCTGATACACACATATTTAAACTACTAAAGGTTAGTGGTAAGTAACAATTAGACATATTTAATAGTTGTATGAAAAGATTGTACATGGATGTATACACTTTAATTAGGAAATGAACAAAGCCCAGGTAATAAATGATTAGAACTCAGGACACGATAGACTTGGCATGCTAGGGTAGGGATTGTAGTATTGCAGGGCGTCAGATATACCTTTATCAGTTATTAGTTTGGCACTATATATGCCTTTTTCAGTCGTCAGCTTGGCATTAGATATGCCTCTATCAGTTAACAGCTTGGCATTAGATATGCCTTCATCAGTTAACAGCTTGGTATTAGATATGCCTCTATTAGTTATCAAATTTGGTGATGACTTTAGTCACACCTCTAGTTTTCCTATTTATCTTTCCTTAGTAGGAGTTCTGTCTATATATTACCTATGGCTCTTTTGTCCAAATGATTAGAAGTAAGTTTAAGGAGTCACTTACGTGCTTTTATGATTACATGTTATGATATATGTGTGAAATTTATGAGATTGTGTAAGCATGCATGGAATTTGTTAGCTTCGACCATCCTAGAGATCATGATGAGCACTCTTACAAGTGTAGAAATTGATTTTAGCATTGTAAAGCTCTCAACTAGCCTACAATGCAAACCTTACAGTTTAACCATACTATGAAAGTTAACAGTCGTAACAAAATAGTTAAATAAAGGTATAACCCAGCTAATGCCACAGAACTGGTAAGTCAAAATTATAATTGAGTTTCATATTTATTTCATATGTGGATAAGTATGTTACTTGCTTATGATAAAGACTTCATTTAGAGTTGTGCCATGTTGTGATCATAAATAATAACCCATTAAGTACCTTAGGCATAGGGAGGGGAAACTATCTATATGTATGGATTGATGTTTCAATGGCATATTATAAGATAAAATGGTTGAGATGAGTTATAATCTATTGTGTAATTTGCTCACAGCATATAAGAATAATTACAATAGAATGAATGCCTATTAAAATATTATGAATAATAGTTAGTGAGCTCAGTACGCTAGAATATGGTACAGACTTAAAGAGAACACCTTAGTAAGTCCTCTTAAATAGAAATTCAAGAGTAGTGCATAGTAGGAAAAGATAATTGATAGCAATTATAGCCAAACGCGTATGCATTTTCATAATACATAAGATCTGTATGACACGTTGAGGATTACACTACATTAAATAAGAATAGAACCTTTATTTGCATGTAACTAATGTTCATTTATTGGGAATGTGCTTGACATGATAATGGAAGTTAGAAAAATGGACTAACAGTGACATGCCTTGAGGACTCCCAAAAAAAAGTACTCAAGATTTGTAAGTGAGATTAACATATGATTTCGTTATGTACTCGAGTATGTATTTGAACTATAACCAAGATAACGTAGTAGGGCAGTTATGTTCACCTTTTCAAGATAGAACACTAACATAGTTTTTGTCTGATGTGCAGATTATGGGAGGATGTTGAGGAGGGCATAGGATACATTGTGGACCAGTCTTGCCCAGAATCGAAATCTATCATCATATACAACAAACAGTCCATACAATATCGACAAATGTCATGTAACTATATGTGTATTTATGTACGATAAAAATGGTGTATTCCTAAATCTTTATGCTTATGTGTACATAGCCTATAACTAGAAATAGAACTCCTGTGAGTTACAAGTTAGTTTTACCCACCTTGGAAACTACTCCACTCAGCTCAGGTGGATTAGTTATGTCTTTGAGTCACCATAGGGGTGATGAATTTAACGTCATATTATTATGCAAAATTGTTTGACTTGATGATAAAATAGTTATTGGATGATAGATGGACTTATCTAGGGGTGTTGTCCTCAAGTCAATAGTTTAGAAAACCCTTTAGACAGTTGTTCTGCTGTCAGAATCTCAGCTTAAGCTATTTACTTAAGTATACACGAGCCCTGAGGTAATGAAATTTGTAGCTAAACTTAACTAATCTTACTATCAGGAGCACTTAACCAAACGATAACCCCATAGGTTTAAGCTTAAACTTATGTGGTAATACTCCCTAGTAGTTGTCAAAAGGGACCTTAAGGTAGGGTGTTACATTCAATGTTAATGAAAAATGATGAGATTATGATTATGCATGCTATGATAATGAGTTGGAAAAGTCAGTTAAGTATGTCCTTATTGTCATGAACCAATGTCGATTCATGTGGTTTGATGATGTTAATGTTGCTTATGGCGTGTATATTGGCTATTCAAGTTATAATGTAAATGACGAGTATGTGAGGCTTGAATAGTAATGTGTCTTGTTTAAAGTATGATATGATGCATATCTATGTTAGCATGGTTGAATGATGTGAGATCAAATGCATGGTCATGATGTTAATTTTAAGTTAGTGTAAAGATGTGTATATTATCCATGACATGCTAAGGCGGCCGAATGCATATAGCTTATATTTATGACATATAAGTTGATGATGGTTTATGTACATACTTTGAGTAAGCGTAATTAAAATAATTTATGATGTTTACGCATGTGACTTAATGCTAAAATATGTATGTGCGTATGTATAATGGTGATTCTTGTATGAGAATGGAATTGGTATGCTTAAAGATTGTGTTACGTGATCATATAAAGATGAGATTATGCCATTGAAGTGATTAATAGATGATGGAAGTGTGTATATGCTTGATAGCCGAATGATATTTATAGGTTATCATGATGTTGTGTTGGCAACTTATACTATGTATGTTGTATATTAGTTTATGTTAAGGTTTACTTGGCCTAATGTGTTATAATTTTGCACTAATTTGTGTTGAATGATGAGAATGGCTATTCTTGTGTGCAAGGCATGATGAGGCCAAATGGTCCTGTTTGTATGCTTGATGTTGATTAAGGCCAATTATGTTATATTAATGTGCATGGTATTATGTTAATGAGGTTTAGCATTATGACCATGATAATCATGTATAAAGATATGTTATAAAGAATGAAAGGGGGATTCTTGATCAAAGCTATGTGATATTGTATTTCATTGAATTATGCACCCTAAAGAATGTTACATATGCACCTAAGTTTTACAACGCCATATGAGCTAACAAAATGATGATGATATGATGCTTTTGTTAACATGGCCAAGTCATGAGGCATGTTTATGTTAAGTTAGAAGTCTTGAGTGCATATAAAGAAAAGTATGTTACTTATGATGTGTTATGATGGCACTTTGAGGAGCTAATGTGGTTGAAATGATTATGGCTCATTATGCATTATTGCTAGTCATGAGAATATGACTCATGATCATGTTATTGAACGTGTTACTAGAATTGGAAAATGTCTTTGAGTTTAAGACATTATGTAGGCACATCATAGAATATGGACATGTAAATTTCATGTATGCTTTATAAGAGATTGTTTGAATTATTAATGGATTGTAATGCCATCATCATATTTTATAATAACGTAATAAAATAAAGAAGCTTTAATGACACAAAAATGAATGAAATGGATTTTTATAAGTTATTCAAACTAAAGTAAGATGGTGTAATAAAATGAAATCGGTTAATAGCCCATTCGTGTAAAACAACCTAGATGGATAGGTTGACTAGTCAACTAGGGGTTTTAGCAACTGTTAGGGTACTTAGGTACTTTTCATGTTTGGCTAACGGGCTTATCTTATATGTTTGGTTGACGGGCGTATGCTATATGATGACTGATGGATCTATGTTATGCTCAGTCTTCGAACTTATGTTGGTAGATGAGCCTTCAGGTTCATGGAGCTCGTACTAGCCATCCATTTTATGTTTGACCGATGGACCTATTTTGTGCTCAGCTTCGGAGTTACGTTGGTAGATAAGTCTTCGGATTCATGGAAGTCATACTAGCCATCCATAATGGAAGATAGTTATTCTTGTGTTGGTTTGAGTATGTTATGTGCTTGTTATATGATGAATATATGTAGCAGTATGGATAATAATGATAAAATCTAAGAATGATAGTTATGTATGATGATTTTGGATATGATGTTGAGATTATGTATGTGTTATGGATTGAGATGATATTGAGTTGGATGGTCAGATGGACCAAGATGATGATAAGTTGTGTTTTGATAAATTAGAAGTTTTGTTTTTATGTAGGTTACTATTTGGGATAGTGTCCCGGTACAGTCGTTATGATACTGAATTTTCGACACGAAGACCCCATTAGTACACCTCATATGAGGTTTTTGTTAAGGTTTTGATAAGTTTATATAATAAGTTACACAAGAAAAAGTTTTCATGTCTTATGAATTTGAAGAAAAAGGTTTTAATGAAAGTGAGTGAATATAATTATGTATCACTCTTTATTCGGGTCCGATGACCTGACCGGGTAAGAGGTGTTATAGGCTCTCCCAATGATCCCATTTGGAGCCTTCTTTGAGAAGATCATTTTGTAAATAATTATCAAGAAGACCATCTCTAGAGTTTTTATCAAAACTCTTTCCCTTTAAGGGTTTAATTCGGAATCCCTAGGGATTTTGGCTCTTTTATTGGCCTTATGACGTAAAACATCACTTTTTAATATTTTAGAGCTTACTGTGCTCTCTTTCTGTAAAGAGGTTGGGCTTTTAAGAATTCCCAAACTGCCCTTTCAACTCCTTTCTTTATCTTTATATCTCCCCTCTTCGAGTTGACCGGTCTTCTTGAACTTGTTGTTAACTTCCTAGAATATTCTGAAGTAAAATATCTTGATTGCTCATACAGCCAATAGATAACATTTTTTTATGCTTTGTTTTTACCGTCTTTAAAGGACCAAGGCCCTTGCCCTTATTCTCCTTTTTTCTCTTTAGAGGATATTCTCTCATTGAATGCCCTTGCCTCTTACATATCCAACATAGTTTGTTGATGGCAATAGGATAAATCTACAAGATTAGAAAGTTCAAGTGAAAAAGAATTAACCATTACATTTTTATTAGAAGAAATATATTCAATATCAAACCTATAATAATTACACCATTCTTGCAACCTCAAGAGTCTAGTTTGTCTAGTCTCTTTAAAGTTTAGATTTATAGGTTGAATCTATTATAAGAGTAAACTTTTTAAGTGCTAAAAAGATGTAGAAGGCTTTAATTCCATATTTTGCTACTAGCACCCCTTTTACACAGATAATTTAATTCTGCACCTTTAAAGGTTCTGATTAATACTTACAAATCGGTTCTAGTTTTCTTTACTTGATTTTTATAATTGCCCAACCAACTCCTATCTAAAGCATCTATATTATAGCTTGAGTGTCTTCGTCATCTTAATATCAAGGATTTTTATCAGATGTTCTCTTTGCAATTTGTCCTAAAACTTTGGAAAGATCTTTAACAAATTGTCTAGCATAGTTAACAAGTCTACAAAACCTTTGTACTTGCTTCTTATCTTACAATTCATTAGGGAATTGAGTGATTTTTTTCTTAGATATGACTTTGCAGCCAAATTTTACTTTAGATCTCAGTTCCTAAAAATTTTACTCTTTCTTTAGACCATTCTATCTTTTTCTCAAATAAAATCATACCTTCCTTTCAGAAGATATCAGTCACCTGCTCAAGGTGACTCATGCATTTTTCTTCATTGTTATTAAAGACTACTACATCGTCTACATAAACCACACAAAATTTCTTTAATGCTTTAAAAGCATTATCTATTTTGCATTGAAATATGTTTGGTGTATTCTTTAGTTTAAGTGGCATTACTAACCATTCATACATTCATTGAGGAGCATTGAATATTGTCAAGGGTATTGAACTTTCCTTCATTTTTACCTGCCAATAACCACTTTTTAAGTCAAATTTAGAAAAAATGGAAGGTTGTTAAGGCTTATCCTATCTATTATATCTCCTGCAATAGGAATTTTATAGCCTAATTTACTTGACGGTAGTATATCACTATTCATATTTTTCTTTGCACATGTTTTGCATGGTTAATTACCATAAAGATTAGACTAAATATGGATTGACGTTATCCCTAATCAAACTTTTTTTGAGCAATTCACGAATTTGTTTATCAAATTCCTAAATCATCTCATCTATATATGTTATGTTTCCAGCTTTAATGATTTTGTTGGGATCCTTTAATTCTAATTTGGTTGTTATACCATTTAGAACCCATAATTTTAATGGATTATCACTAAAATTATTAGCTAATTTAACTAGGAAATTTTCCCACTTCAACCCTTCTAGTTGGATGCTTTTTGTGATTATTCTTTCTATTAGACTCTATGTTTTAAAACACAATTCTTCATACGAAGTACCATTTGAATCCTGTAATTAAAACAAATGTTCTATCCACGTTTCACCATGTTGTGCTCGAATTATAAAAGCTAGTTCACAAGGCTTAGAACCACACACATAAGATATTTTAACAGGATAAAATCCTAATTTTAATTTTGATTTAGGGCTAGAAAGAATTGGGACTTGAGTTCTTGAAAGAGACCTATGAAATTCATCTGCACTAAAGGACAATTTTCTCTTTACCCTTTCAAAAATGCATTGCCCAAAATGATATTAGCATTAAGTTCTAGGAATGCCAAAAGTTTATCAATAATAAACCTTTTTCCACCAATCATAATAAAGCATTTATTCAGTCTCATATGTTACCATATTTACCTCACCTCTTGCCATTTGTAGCACCATTAGTTAGGGTAATAGATGCCACTATTCATTACGCAATGCGTTTGGTTTTGCACTACTAATTGTACATCTTGTATCAATCAGTGCATCCAAAAAATAGTCATAGTAACAAAAAAATTTAAATGTAAGCTCAATATATGTACTCGAACCTGCCTTTTCAAAGCTGAATCCCATTTTTTATGCTACAGGGATTAGGAAACCATTTTTTAAATTTTCTCAAAAGGGATAGAATGTTGTTTAGAGATTTTTTTTGAATTTGTCTCACAAACTCAAGAATGAATGATATTTACCGTATATCTTTTACACTCTCTTGACTTCCATCATTACCTATAAAAATGGTAGGCTAAAATCCTTATAGCTTTTTATTCTATTTTCACTTTTAGATGATTAACCTTTTTCTTTCTTAGGAGTTGTGCTTGGCAATTCTAGTTCTATTATAGGGGTTTCCTCACTAATTCTGTTAAAGACTAATCTTGTAGGCATTTGTTTAATAATTCTTTGGTTTCTATTGGTTCTTTTAATTATAAAAATATATTATTTTCTTTTTGGGTTATCTCTATTGGTTCTATAAGAACCCAACTTTTAGGCCAACTTAGTTTTATAGGATTTATTTCTTTCCTATAGAATTGTCTTTAGTTATTCACCCTTTCTTCAAACAATTATGTTACCTTAAAAACATTTCTCACCCCTATATTAGTACTTTTTATTAGCCAAAACACTATCTTAATGCGATACGCCAAATACTTGGCCTAAGAGTTCATTTTATTCAATTTTAATGATTTAATCCTTAAGGTTAATGAATTACCCAATCACCTATCACTCAAAGCCATTAAAAAATTTAGATAAGTTTGAAACCAAACTAAACCATTTGTAAGGTTTGTTTCCATACTTGATATCAACTAATCTTCAAACTTTTTCTAATGCTTGTCTAAGACTGCTAGTATCATATGACTATTCGTAGGTAAATTGAACAAAGGGATCAATTCTACTTGCACAAGCCCTATGTGAATATATTTATGCTTACCTTTGGCTTTTTTAGCCATTTCTTTTATTTTGATTAGATTAATTAGAGATATATCTATTGTTCCTAGTTCTATACAAGAAACCTAAACTATTGACTCAGACTAGGAGACATCTATAATTGATTTAAAGTTGAATCTAGACTTGTTATAAATATTACTGATGTCTACTTTGTTCAATTTCCATTTTATGTAACTTCTAGAGGGGTCTTTATATTAAAAGGATTCTTCCTATACTAGAGTATTTGTCTAAAGGGACTAACTCTTCTTGCAGGATAGTTTCAACTTCATTCATCGTAAATATTTAGGCTATCCATAAGTTAGATTCATCTATGATAGTCTCATATTTAGATACTACTTCACATATCGAATATATTTTAGAGTCCATATTAAACAAGTTTTCCTTATCTATAGGCTTATATACTAGACTCTCATTTTCAAAGAAAATTTTTCTTAGGTTTCCTTTTCACTTATTCTTATAAGGATAAGAATTAACCTTGTGACCTTTTGACTCGCAAAACTAATAGCATGAACAACCGTTCAAGGGTTTTTCTTTAGAGCATTTAGGTTCTCTCCCATATTTTTTTTCTTAGAAGCTTTTATTTTGTTCTTTTCTCTAAAGTTGTTCCTTTTTTCTAATAAACCTTGAAGGCTTATATGCCCTTTTCCTCTCATCTTTTCCTCTTTTTGATATTCTTCTTTTTTTTATACACTTTAAATTTTTTCTTAAAAAAATATCTAGTTTTTAATTGATTGTCATTTCCATATGGATAACCATATCTTCTTGGGACATATTTAATTTGAAAATAATTACTCTTATTTAAATAAGGAAGATGTTTTACATTTTGCCTTACTTAAAGCTCTATACATGCCTTTCTCATGACATATTTTACTGGTGGTATCTTTTCTCTTAAACCATCTACAACTTTGTCTTTATTTTGGAGTAGTTGATATGCTATCTTGGCTATTTTAGGCCATGGTTCTAGAAACTTAGCAAAAAACATTTTTGACATGTAATTTTGAGTTACAAAATTAAGACTGTAATATTATTTTTGGAATTCACATGCATAATTTTCAAAGTAACACATGTCATAAGTTTGTAGTTTCATCAAAGCCCCTAGAGATTGCTCTTTCTCTAGAGATGCCATCGACAATGAGAACCTATAAATTTTCTTTTTAGAGCATCTATTATTATTGTAATTACACTATCTGTTAGTAACTCTTTATCTATTCCATCTATTTTTTTTGCTAACACGGTCCAGTATTTTTGAGCATTTTCTACCATGATGGCTTTGCAAAGTTCGTAGACTTGCTTTAAACTAAATTTCTTAATTTTACTACAAATCTAATCATAGTAGCCCATTCATTTATCCTTTCATGTGCTTACTTTTCATAATCTAAATCGAGAAAGCTGTAGGGCTTATTACTGGCCTCAAAGGATTTTCCTTAAGTATAAATTCCTCTTTCATCCTATAACGGTAGTTTGGTTATACAAAGCCCTTTTCGTAGCTAAAAGCTCATTAAATGTTATATCATCTATATGAATTAGAGCTTCCTCTACCATACTTAAAGAATTTCAAAGGTCTTAAGCCAAGTTGAAATTGTCCATATTGGATGCCTTCTTTTAGGATCCAGTATAAAAGGAACCATTTTTTCTTTTTCACTATTTTTTATGGATCCTCTTTTCTAGACAACTCAAGTTTTTTTAACCTATTTTCTCTCTCAACTACATCAAGCCTTTCATTCACCAATTTTCCTACTTGCTAATGCTTGCCTAGCTTCTGGTGAACTTTTAACACTTTATATGGCATGGTAATGTTCAAAAAGTCTATTTACCTTATCTTGTAAATTTTTCATTAAAGATAACCCTGATTGATTATTAGAGTTTGAACTCTTTGCATGTCTTCCTATATTGTTAAAGGATATTTTCAAGAATCTTCAAAATTTTCAAGGCCTTTCTGTTCTTTCAAAGGACTTAGTTTGATGACTTTTACCCAATTTTAGGCTGAATCAAAGTTTAGGGACTAACTAGATATCTAACCTAAAGTTCAAGGACAATGCGTGCAAACTTCCCAATAGTTTGCACTTGCCATTAATAATGACTTTTTGGATACATTTTTTAAAGTTGCGAGAGTTTTGGGTGACAAAATGAAGTTAAAGGATTACTAGAATATAATTCAAGAGTTCAAAGGCTATAGATGAA
>CANXYI010261509.1:0-11535 GCA_948208565.1 Hura crepitans | reverse complement strand
TTTCCCCGGGCATAGTGTTGATTCTAGCCAAGAAAGAAGAAAGAATTTTTTTATTTGGTGAGTGCGTTTTGCCACTTGGCACTATGTGTTGACATGTGTAAGGGCCTTAAGCCAACTAGCTTGGCATGGGTGGGTCATATGACCTCTCGAACTATCCCGAAATTGTTTGATTTTGGCATAAACTTTGGAAAATTATTAAAAATCATAGGGACCTCAAAAAATTACATCGTTTATTTTAAAATTCCTGATTTTATCCCTCTACATGCTTATATATTTTCTTAACCAAATTCCATCGATACAGTAGTTTATAGATTGCCTCAATTTACGTGCCAAATTTAAAAATTAAAGAATTTTCAAATGACCTCGAAATTCAAAAATTCATTTACCAATGGACTCAGTGGAATTTTTATCCTTCAAGGTATGGTATTTTTAGGTCCATCTAGGCACATGCCAGGTCATTCTTAACCCGACTCAATTTAACCTTGCATATCACTAGTTTACAGCCTGAAATGATTTATTGGTTCTGCTAAATTTTTAATTTTTGCCTTTTTCATCATTTTAAAGCCCTTCAAAGTTTCATGACCATTTTTGCTACCTCGATTCTCATGCAAGTGACCCAGCACCATGAGTACACTTCTCAAACCCAGTGGCATTATTCATGGAGTCTCGATGTACAAGCATTACACTAAGTGTAATAGCTTACCTTTCCTAAACTAATAATAGATGCAATGGCTTACTCTACCTAAATCATGGTTAAGTGCAATGGCTCTTGCCATATTTAAACTAGCACTAGATGCAATAACTCACTTTGCCTTAACTAATAAAGGATGTAATGGCTGGCCATGTCCAAACTAAGATTAGATGCAATAACTCTCGCCCTATCTAATTTAAGGTAAGATGTAATGGCTCTCACACTATCTAAATCAGAACTAAGTCAAATACAATGGCTCTTACCCTTTTAGAATTAAGATTGGATACAATGACTTTTCCTATCCAAACCAGAATACAAAAGAGATAAAATGGCTCTCTCAATCTAAAGGAAAACAAGATTAAATGCAATGGCTCTTGCCCTATTTGAAGCCAGATCATATTTAATAGTTCTCACCCTTTCTAAACTAGAATAAGAACAGATGCAATGGCTTACCCTATCTATCAAAAAATGGATTCTCAAAGACATAACAAGATAAAAAGGGTTGCCTTATGAGGTGCGTGTCTCTTTTTTTTTGAACTTTAGGTCACCTTACATACTTTATGGTTGCCTCTCTAATGTTAGGGGCAACTATAGACACTAGGACCTAGCACTCCTATGTTCGGATTGCCTAATGATGAAAAAAGGAAAATGTTTCAATAAATAAGAATGTTAATGTATGATTTGATGATCTCTTTATTAAAAGTTTCAAGATCATGTATAACTTTTGAGCATAGACCTTTACTTGACCCAATAAGCTTAAGGTGCAACTTAAACTTAGAGAAAAATAGGTGTTCATTAGCCTAAGCTTAATGCCTAACACTCATACCCTTACAGTATGGAGCTTTTGAAAAAATGTTGCAAAGTTGAGAAATTGCAATAAAATGAATTTTACACATTTTGGTCACCACTGCAAATAGCCATTTGATGCATTACTCAAATGGTTATTTCATTTGCCAAATGGACATTTACCCATAAGTAGAACACTATTTGGCTTTAAAGAGGAATTTAGGTAGGACTTCTCTTTAAGCAAATATTTGTTTAACCTATGTGAATAGGCATTTGCAAAGTAAATACCCATTTACCCTTACTCACAAATGGTTGTTTGCTACATTGAGAATTTTTATAAAATGGGTGTTCTTCGTCAATCTACGAGGTTGGCTTTTCTGATAAGTGCACACTGAAAGATTAAAAATTGATTTTTTAAAGCTTTTTATTTAATTTTAAAAGTTTTTTGCTTGTTTTTAAATCTATTTTTCTTTAAAATTTGATGTCAATCTTCTTCATTGAGTTAACTAAAGATAAATCCTAAAGGTAATTATACACAGTGGGTTAACTAATTCCTTTTCTTCTTTTTTTCATATGTCTACTAGTTAAGTGTGGTGTTTATTTGCTTTATTTATTGCCCATCTACAAGTTAGATATGGTAACCATATTTTTATCCATTTACCAGTTAGATAAGATAACTTATTATTTGTTATATTGTTAATTATGTCCCTTATTTTCTTGATTTAATTTCTTCCTTTTTCATCCATTTACCAGTTAAATGTGATTATTTAATTTACATGTTATTATTTATTTGATTAATTTCATGTTCTCCCCTATTTATTTTATTATAGTTTATTTTTGTTATTTATTATTTTACTCTTTACATAATATCAATTCTATCTTTCATACTAACATTGTATTTTTGTTGTGTATGCGAGTTATTTAACCATTTAGGCATTTATCTAACCTGTCTTTATCCCTTTTATCAAACACCAGTGAAGTTAACCTTTATTATTAGCTCTTAAATTTTATTTTATTGTAGTTCTTTATTATCTTATTTTTATCTTTATATTTTCTTTAATCTTTATATTTTTATTAAATGTCTCCTTTTATTTATATTGTTTCCATACTGTTGTGGGTTAGAATATATTTTAGGTAATTGCCAACTAATTTAATTTTCATTTTGAATATTTCCTTGTATTTTTTATTGAATATTATAAATAGGTAAAAGAAGATTTTTATGTGGTAAAAAAATAAAACTAAACAATTTTCAATTTGACTAATTGGTGTTTCCTAATAATATGGGTTTAGTTTCTTTGTAATAAAAGTCATAACAATGATAAAATCTATTTTCATATATTAGCATGCTAGAAACAAAAGTTCTCAAAGATAATCAATTACCTAATTTTCCTAATAATGTTGGTTTAGTTTTTTTGTAATAAAATTCACAACAATGATAAAATCTATTTTCATATATTAGCATGCTAGAAACAAAAGTTCTGAAAGATAATCAATTACCTAATTTAATGTATGTTTTCTTATAATTCATGTATTCTTTTTCGCGTTTGTAAAATACTGGTTTTAATTCTATATGTGACTGAATGTTTTATTTTAAGCTCAAAACTCACTTCAGTGAAAGCATAAAATTATGAATTTAATCTAAAATTAACTATTAACTTAAGGTATAAATAAGAGTAGGGTTCTGAATTTCTCTAGTTTTAGTCCTACAAGGTATTTTCCAACATCAATTGTGTGGTGACTTCTACCTTGTGGTACCCAACTCGCTCTTTCTAGGAAAATCAAATAGGAATGACTTAAGATTCCTTTAATTTCCTCTCATCTTTTAAGACTTGAGATGTGAGACTTAGGTTGAGTCTTTGTTTGTTTCATATTGACTAGCCTCAGAAAGGAAGGGATGCAAACACTTTGTACATGTATTTGATAAAATATGTATATAGCTTTTGTAGTTTTGTGCATTTCAAGAATAGGTGCAATATATATATGTTGTTAATTTAGGGATTTGGATAACCCTAAAATGGAAGTTTGGATATAATAAGGCTATAAGATGTTAAATAAATGGAATAAAATGGAAATTACATTAAAAATAATTTTAAAAATGAAAATTGATGATTGGTCGAATGGTATGGTTAGAAAGGACATAGATGTAATTAATGTATTTATGGTTATAATTAGTGTAACTAAGGTGCATTAGGTTAAATAAAATGGGACATTTTGAATTGGAAGTGTAAATTGATGAATGAGTATAATAATGGAGATGTTACGTATGTAACATGTGTATGTTTGTGTGATGAGATGTGTGATGCATAATGTGGGTTAACATATTGTGATTTGCAATATATGTTGTAAAATGATAAAGTTATAAATGAAACTTATATTATGAGGTGAATAATACAATGTAATTATTTGAACCTAATGTGAAAGGCTAATGTAAGCAATGAGGTGATATTACAGAAATGTGGTTACGTAATGTACCACAAAATGGTAAATTGCTAGTTCACAAGTATACCTAAATTAGATAAATGTGTGAATAGATATTTACAAGACAAAATGCATATAAGATATGTAATCTACATGTAAGTGAAATAAAGATTTCAATAGCCTATATGTGTTAAACAACTTATTGGATAGATTGACCAATCAATTAGGGAGGTAGCAGCTGCTAAGACACTTCATTGTCATGTTTTATACTAGTGCGGCAATCGTGAGGTCCATGAGGGCCACCATAAATACCTATATTGTAAATTGAGATGATATTATATTTTCATATGGGTGCAACTACTAGGAGGTCTAACAAAACCACTACACATATTTTTAATGTAGGGGTAGCTGCCGAGAGGTTCAACAGGACCAATGCACATTTATAATAATCTTTCATGCTAGTACAATAGCCATAAGGTCCAAAATATGGGCCATTACATATTGTTATCCTAATATTCAGTATTAGGAGTTGTGCTTGTCATATATGTGCTAAGTAAATTGTAAATGAATATTGTATAAAATAAGTAAAGAATAAGTTTGAACATAAATTATGAACATAATTATGATAATTAAACTAGGGTAACATAACATGATTGAATATGTGACCACAAGTGAATAACATAATATGTGTATGCCTCATGACTTGTTTTTATGTAGCATTGCATGTGTGATGTGACTGTATGTGTGACTGTAAGCATATTTTATCAAATACACCACTGAGCTTTATACTTAGTGCATAGTGTTTTCGATGCATAGGTTGTAAATACCAGCATTGAGCCTGCAACACCCCTTACCCAATCTGATCATTGGGCCTAGATAAGAAGCGACATGCAAACCATATATTAAGAAACTTGACTTCTTATCATACTAAGTATCCAAATAATAGAAAACTATTTTCCATTCGTACCACAAATAACAATTCTTAAAACTTTTCTTAACAAAAACTCTTACAAGGTACACTAATCAATATCCTTATGTCAAAAATTAGACAGCATAATAGGTACCTAGTGACAATAGCCCAATTGGTAAAAGTACTTCTAAAACATTTACAACTCATCCTGGTACACCATAATCCACCTAATCACTCTAAAATCTATATTCAACATCTATCCCTTATGCATACATAAAAAAATCACATCTAATGCATAAACATGTCAATTATACATAACCTTTCCCACTGATCGTACTAATCTGTCTTTACACACATAACCCATATCCATACATAACACCATAAACACATCCATACTATAAAGCATCCTCAATCACCTATGCTTGTCTACTTTCAAATCAAATCTTTTCAATAAAGAAAGCAATACAAAATATAATGCATGACAATTATAGTTACTTCACAATTATAAGATTATTATACAAAATAAAAAGAGACTTTTAGCTATTTAATTTCATCAATAACATTATACATAGAATAAAGATCTTGTGTATAATCAAGCTTCTTATCTAGCCTTCATTAGAACCCAATGCTTGGTGATTACAGCTCCTTTTCTTTAATTCATGATTACTTGTACATCTTAAAACCACTATTGCACTAAGCAAAATTTGCTTAGCAGTATACCCAATTTTATTATGCTATATAACAAACATCATGCATCATATCTATAAGAGCAATTTATTATTTCTTCAATGATTATACATAACAACTTTCATGACTATAGAATATGATCATATTAATAAGTATATACCAACACATGCATTAATAATCCTTTTATAAGGTATGGCTTTAGAGCATAATTATGATTATAAAGAATGATTACATATCTAATAGCATATTAGACTTTTATGAGGGCTTCGACATGCAGTATATAAAAAGGTCACTAGGATGTATTCAATTTAAACTATAATTTATATGAACAATATTAACATTACAGGTGTAATAATTAGTTTTGTGTCTTATTTATCTGTAATATCTTCTTTCTATTATATTACACATTTGTTTTGCCCACATATATGTTCATATATACCTACACATGCACGTGCATGCACACACACACACATATATATATAACACATGCTTATATATGCATATTCATGCACTGATGCATAAGAATAATAGTGACATAAATAATAATGCTTAAAACATACTGAAAACATAATCATACATACCAACTATCTATCACTATTTTAACACCAATACACATGTACTTAATAACCTCAATAATCATTATTATGGTTAGATTAATTATTATTATTATTATTATTATATTGTGATATTTACTTAATCTTCATAATTATCTATATGTCATAATGCTTATGTTATGTCTATAATGTTTGTATTCTCTCCATATTACTTAAGTTATGTCTATAATGTTTATTTTATGCCCAAACCTAAAAGACAACTAACCAAAATAGGATAATGGGTTTATATGGTGTTCGGAGGCTTGTATGTTGCCTGAGGGCCTATATGGTTACTTCAAGGCTTGTATGGTTACCTAAAGACCTATATAATTGCTCGAAGGCTTGCATGATTACATAAAGACCTACATGATTGCTCAAAGGCATTACTTGTGCTTAAAGGTACACTACCAATTGCTATATCTCCTTAGTCGATCGATTAACCTATCTAATCTAGGTTGGCTAATCATATAGAGCATTGTCTTAATTATTATTTTTTTAAACATGATATAAAGAGATTTAGAAATTAAAGCTTGCTAGATATGCTCAATTATATTCCAAATCCATACATATATGGAATTCAATATCATAGATATCATGCTTATGCCTTTTTACCATATGATTTCTTGGTATAGGCTAAAAGCACCAAATCTTATATTAATAGGCCACTTGGCCATAACTATTTCACTTACATGTATAACTTACTCATATAATCATGCCATTTCTATAAATAGGCATGACCACATGCTAGTGTCATGACTTTATTTGCTTATCTCATTATGCATTTTGTGCACTAAAAGCAAGCACATATATAATATCTCATTTAGTACATTATATGTGCATTCTCATTACTTAAATCATACAAGCATCCTCATATCTCAGCATGAATCATTATAATATTTTTAAGGCATAAGAACTTTCTTTATGCAACATAGGGCCATTTGGCCATAAAATATGAAATAAGCATTCATTATTAAAAATACATACCTCAACAATGCTTATAAATAGTTCCATGTTTAATGATCACCATGTGAAGTACATCCCATAGGAATTTCATACCAAGATATGTTATTATCATCATAAGCCTAAGAGTGACTATCATACTTTTTACATCAAGTAACATCATGCTTTTTATTTTCAATAAACCAAATTATCATTATTTCAAGTTATTTTAACATGATTATATATTTATTTATGTGCACCTAATGATATTAGTAAATAATACTAGAGCCTACATCTTAGTCTCATGTAAACTTTATCGCTTGGCATAATCATAACTCAAACTACATAATCACATACATACCTATAACATTAGGGTTTTGGCCTACTTAATGGAAAATAATCTCTATACTTTATTTCTATTACAATTCATTCATTAAACATATTATTTACTCCATTTAACAACCAATTGTTCATATAATAAACGCAGAACATAATCATTCTTAATTTAACACTAATATACAAACCTTAATACATTAATGTGCTTACTTGTTTACATGCTCATGTATACACTTAATCTTAAGCAAATAACTTTGGTTATCATAAGGTTCACCATACACATTATTTCATTTTATCATTCGTACAACCTATATAAGGGTTTCGATCCATATCTTGCATTATACATGTCCTCACTTTAAATTCATTATATACATATCATTATAACATGTAATTAACTCATTTCAGCAACCAATTACATAATACCATAAATTTATATCACATATATGGCAATCAATCTCAATGGCATTGTGACACCCCTACTAGATTCCTGAAGAAACCCAATAAGTAGTGCACTTCCCGCTAGGTCACCTATCCTGACTTCTCCCAAAGTCATTCATTTAACTTTTACTTATATTGTACTAATCCATATTGTTTAACTCCAACCTCAGCCATGTCTATTCCTATAGCCCATTTAAGTCAATGTAATTGTGTTTATACAATCATAGATGTTTTTTAACACATTCAGGCATTTCTTAAAAATTTGATAGCATAACGGTTGTCCGGGTCATTATCCAAAAATTTTCTCAACCTATTAACACCTCTATAACATTTATCATATCTCTTGGACCCTTCTAGTCCCCCTCAATTATTAGCATATCATCATCATCTAACACACAACAAACACAAGCCTTAAGCCATAATCAATAATTCATATAGAGCCTTTGGATCACAAACAACATACACAAAGCATTCATACACACATGGATTAACAACATATTATTACAACATAATATGTCTATACATATACATAATTACAATCCTATTCACTTTATATACATCATGTCCACTTTTCCCTACCTAAGTACATAAAGTGCAAAAAAACTGCACAATATGTATATTAGCAACCTTCTCAATATTAACCTCTGAACTCCCTGTACACTTTATGAGATGACATCCTTGTTCTTGGTACCTACGCACTAAAATAGGTACGCTGAGTGTAAAATACTCAGTGGTGAATTCAAACATTAAAAACATGTCAAGTAGTTATATCCATGCATCATATTCCTATTTTCTTCTAGTTCTGTTATCCAATTTCGACTTAAAGTACTAATATGCAAAATTACCATTTTACCCCTAGGATGTTTCCGTCTATAAAATTATTCAATTAATCATTATTACTCATATATTTTATATTCTGGATCATCATTAACCATTTTATGCATAAAATATACCATTTCAAGCCTAACATTATTAGTGGAAAAATGACTAAAATGCCCCTATGTCATATTTCATAGTTATATGTAAATTTATTGATCTAATTTAAGTATTTCAATTGGCCCATCTTAGGAGACAACCTTGACAGACATTAGATCTAGAGGGAAAAATAAACTAGTTTACTGGTCCTCATTCTAGACTTGCACCGCTGCACCGGCTTGTTCACATTTTGGCACTTAAGGTGCAATTACCAAGGAGTTGTCTGCCTAACAAACTGGTATATCCAATAGACTAGTGCAGTGGCCCTCAATGACCTATGTCGTTGCACTAGCATCATGTAAATGATTCGTGATAACATGGTTGTGTCTGCCCAGCAGACTAGTCTATCCAATAGACTAGTGTAGTGGCCCTCAAGGACCTATGCCGCTGCACTAGCAATATCAAATCTGACATCAAATGGAAAAGATAGGAAGTTGTCTATCTAATAGACTAGTACAATGGCCCCAATGGGGACCTATACTACTGTACTGGCCCTATCTGAAAAGGATACAATGTAGTTACTAGTAAGGATCCTTAAGTTAACCGGTTAACCAATCTAGTATGTGTCTATCTAATGGGCCATTTAACATTAATCCATGTCTAATTCTTTACTCACTAACTTTTTATAATATTTTAAACTCAAAAATAGACAGTTATAATTTTTACTGCATAGTTGGAATTTAACCCATTCTAGTATGGTCACAAACAAGCTATACGGAGTAAATTATTAGAAATATATTTCCAAGGGTTCCAGTGCCAATAATTATGATATATTATGCTGAATTTATTTCCACATATATTTCACAAACCTAGGCAATTTTCTATCTAGGAGATTTATTAGTTTAGGTAATAGTTATTTTTAGACAGTTAAAGGTTATTGCGACAAGGCTGTACTAAGGCATTCAAGTCCATGTCAACCTATTTTTCAATGCAATTTTCACCAGTTATGTCACGTATTCATAGGCTTAAAGCCAATCACAACTCAGGCCATAAATAAGGTTAAACTTTGGCTCATATGCCATTATAAAAGTTTTCATCAAACTAGCCATTATAGGCACTAAATTTAAGTACATTGTGCAAGTGCATACCATAGCCCTTAAAGGCAAAAACAACCCAATTTTCATACATCATTTCTAGCCAAACTTAAGGTCATTACTCATGCCAATTCTTGACTATATTGTATACCACTTTAAAGTATACTTTAACTTAGTTTCATGCCAAATCTAAATCATACATTCCATATACCTTATTTCATAACATTCATATACATAAGGCTTGAACATAAGTTATACTTACCATGCCTCCCCTTGCTTCTATACCCCTCAGCCACTAAAGAATGTATTGCCATTACATATATCCTAAATACTACCATGCCAACACTTATATACATATATATACCATGTACCATGCATGTCATGCCAATTTATATGCCTTATATGTCTCGGCCATAGTGAAATCACTACACACTCATGTATTCATCCCTCTCTTTACATACCATATAACTAATTCATGCATCAACCACTACATAGGACCATTAAAACAACCCATACACATTCACAAACTTGCCATAACTCTCAGCTACATATACCCTTTAAGTCAACATGTGTCCTTCCATTAATTTACAAGGAATTCCATTATATACTAACTCTAACTCATCAATTCATGCCTTAAGCACCCTAAGCACACATCAAGTATCATTAACAAACCCCAACCAATATAAATACCTCTCGGTTACTAAGTATTTAGCATCCATATAGCCTCTTTTCATCAAATCAGTGTACAATTCATATATCAATAAATTATATGCCACTATATTTCAAAATATCTACCTTTTTATGCTAGTTTACATGCTTCATAGGCTACTAAAATTTTAAGGGCATGAAGTGAATGATTGAATTCACTTACCTCAATCTTTAAAAGAGGAAGATTCCACACTTTAAGCCCTTTAAAACTCACTTTTAGCCTGCCATGTCCCTTTCTCCTCCCTTTCTCAAGCTTCTTTTTTATTCAAAACACCTTAAAAGCCATAGAAATCCATTCCCGTAGATGTTTGGCATCTCACACAACTAATTCTAGCAAGAAAGACCAAACAAAAACTTAAGAAACCAAAAATAAACTCACCTTGGCTGCTTTCTAGACAGCTTCTATTTAAGAAACTTTAGTGATTTTTAACTCCTTGAATGCTCCTTTTGCTGCAATTCTTTTTCCTCTAACTCCCTAACACATCAAAATAATTTTTGGTAAGCAGAAACACTAGAATTGAGCTAAAGAAGATGATAGATATGGTGGTGGAAGATAAGGATGGCGTCAATTTTTATTGCAGCTAAGACGAAAATGTTTCTCTTTATTGTAAGTGGATTTTTCCACATGTCCATTAGTCTTGCCATTTGTCAATGGCCTTTGGCTAGCTAGCATGTATGGGCATGGGTCCCACAGCCAATCGAGCCATCCCGACATGTCTTAATTTTTTGGTAATTTTAAAAAATTCAATAAAATTCACACAGAACTCAAAACGTTATATCATTTGTTTTAAAATTCATATTTAATCCCTCTACATGCTCATAAATTTTCACAGCCAAATTCCATCAATAGGATAATTTTTAGAATGCCTTGATTTGTGTGCCAACCTAAAAAATTACAAAATTTGTACTTGAACTCAGAATCCAAATATTCTTTCACCAATGGACTCAGTGGAATTTTTGAGCTTCAAGGTCTAATTATTTTGAGCCCATCTAGGCATGTCCCGAATCATTGTCGGCCTA
>CANXYI010261453.1:0-12428 GCA_948208565.1 Hura crepitans | reverse complement strand
GTGGAAATGATAGAGAAGCCTTTCATAAATATTCTATAATATCTAGTTGAACCCAAAAAACATCTTGTCTTAGTCATATTCTTTAGGGTTCCTATTGTAGCACTACCTTCACTTTACTAGGGTCAACTCTAATCCCCTTTGCTGAACTATATGCCTCAGAATGCAACTTCACTCAGCCAAGACTCACACTTACTGAGCTTGACACATAGTTATCCTCCTCTCAGAGTCTGTAACACAATCTTGAGATATTGTTCATATTCTTCCTTGCCTGTAAAATACCCCAAAATATCATCTATCAATACCACCACAAACTAATCCAAATAAGGCTAAAAACCCTATTTATCATATCCATAAAAACTGCTGGTACATTAATAGGCTTAATGGCACCGTTAAAATTTCATATTATTTGTACTAAGTTTTAACAATAGTTTTGGTAATATCCACCTCTCTAATTCTTAACTAATGATACTCAGATCTTAGATCAATCTTTGAGAATACACTTGCACCTCTCAACTATTCAAAAAGATCATCTACTTTATGCAGTGGATGTTTATTTTTCACAATCATCCTATTTAGCTATCTGTAATTAAGACAAAATCTGAGTGACCCATCTTTCTTTTTTACAAATAGTATGGGTATTCCTTAAAAAGATATACTGGGTCTGATAAAACCCTTGTCTAATAGATCTTACAACTATACTTTTAGTTCTTTTAATTTACTAGGTGCCATTCGATAGAGAGCAATGAATATTAGAGATGTACTAGTATATACCTCAATTTCAAAGTTAAGTTCTCTTTATGGTATTTCCCTTGACAACTTATCAAGAAATACATCAGAAAATTTTGAAACCAATAGGGATGTGATCAAGCTTAGAGCTTGGAGTATTCATATCAATGGCATAAGCTAGATATGCTCCATACACATTCTAAAGAGTTTTTCGTGCCGTAATAGTACAGATAAGGTTTATTCAGAGGACTTCTCTCTCTAGCCACTGTCACTAACTGGCCATTTACAGTCTAAAGGATTAATTTGTTATGTCTACAACCAATTATGGCTTTATACTTGGTCAGCAAATCCATTTCTAGTATTACACCAACTCATGAAATAGTAGATCAGTAAGCTTAGTAGAAAATTAATATTCATGTATCACTAGAGGACTCTTCTTCTTTTAACCAATCCACACTACCGCTGATTTTTTTTTAACAAGTATTAGGAGTTGGGGATCCATTTCTATCACCTACTATGCCAGAACCATTATTAGCTTGAGAAAATAATTAAGGTTTACTTGTGGAGACTTATACTGTGCCTACCTCTACCCCTAATACCCTAATTGAGACTAGGGCCTAAGTTAAGATGGAGACTGCCTATCTCTTCTTTTGCATCATTTTTTCCCTACCATATACAACTACCACTAGCACTACAAAATCTTTCTCTCTCTAGGGTTTACTATCTACATTCTCAACTCATGCATTCCACCCTATCAGAAATCTCTTACATTTCTCTTCTTTTATACAATTCAACTATTTTAAAATTTTAAATGTCTTGTCTAGCCAATACGTAACTCTAGTAGCATCATCCTCCTTTCTCCCTAAGTAGTTAGTAGCTCCAAATTATTTCTAGCCTTCCTAACACAGATTATTCTATGGGAGAGCTAATGGTGGATATGGATTAACAGCAGTGGTAATATGTCTAAGCAAAATAACTTCTTACTATACTAGAATAGGAGGTACTTCTACCTATTGTTAGCCAAGCACTTGCGGCTATGACTATTGTGTAGCATCACTGGGGTCAGGTACTGATGCCTTACCTACCTCTTATATAGTTATGGTCACAAAACTAGCCACTTTCCTAGCCCCTCCTTTGGGTACCTGATCAACTATGTCTTTATTGTAAAAGGACTTACCTACCAGTCTTATGCAATGTGATAGTTCAAAGGAATATGGTCTTAGATAGTTGCACTCATTTACACTACCTAGGAACATTTGACCTATGCTCTAATAGAACTAAATGTGAAACTCCTTACTAGATTCTTGAAGAAAACTCAATAAGTGGTGCACTTCTCGCGAGGTCACCTATCCTGAAATTTCTCCCAAGTTAATTAATTTAACTTTTACTTATTCTTGAATATTTACTTCTATATAACTCCAAATTTATTTTTGTCTGAGCTCATGTACTTCTTATGGTCATACCATATCATTCATTCTAATATTTACCAATTACAAGTTAGTTAGATTTTTCATTAAATTTTGCAGCATAACGGCGGATCGAGTCACTATCTAACAATTCAAACCTATCAAAATCCTTCTATAACTCATATACACATCTCCTGAACCCTTCTAGTCCCCTAGATATTAACCTAATCATCATCATCTAATCAAACATCAACACAGGCCTCAGACCACAACCAAATAATCATAGATATAGAGCCTTAAACTTAAAATTCATATCATCAAGTAATGGTAATCACATATTCAAAATAGTTTGGTATAAACTTATTACAAAACATTATTTATGACATATACTGAACATTTTTATGGTACACATTACCCACCTAAGTACATGAGTGCAAAATTGTATACTAGACATATAGTAACCTTACTAACCTATACTCTAAGCCTTGACTGCACACACTTCGAGGCAGTCTCTAGGTTCTAATTACCTACGCACCGAAACTGGTACACTGAGTATATAATACTCAATGGTGATCTCAAGCATTTAAGTCATGTCATATAGGTTATCATGCATTTATACGGTAATAATATCGATTTATTCAGTCAGGTTATTGTATTAGTAATTAAAATTACATTAATTAAAAATGACCTCACTACCCTTATGTATAACTATTCATTTTTATTCATATTATAACTCAAAATCACTATATTTTATGAATATTTACCATTATCAACAATAGTAGTAATTAATTCATAATATTAGATCTATGTGTAAACATTTATGTCAAATGACCACAATACCCCTACTCTTGTCAATAACCATTTATAGCTTAGGTAATCATTTAAAATACAGCTAAATAGTGAATTTAGACCTTTTTTGGATATACTATTCTAGTTATTTAATTTATTATGGTAGTAATTGTTACATATGCAAAATTACCAAACTGCCTTTATACCAGTTTCAGTCATAAATCCTTCACTTAATCATTATAAACTAGGCAAATCATAGTTTTAAATCATTAATAAAGATGGCATGGATAATCTTTACTAATTATGCCAATGAGAATTGCACATGTAAAATTACCAAAATACCCTGAGGTACACATTCTACAATATTATTCATGTAATCATGCCTAATTATGCATTTTAATGCTTATCACCTCTTATTTAATTTATGTGTTGATCCTCTAATTAATTTAATTAGCCTGACTAGAAAGATGAAACTGACATACACTAGACCTAGAGGAAATCAAAATAGTGCAGTGATCTAAATTTTAGACCTCGACCATTGCATTAGCCTAATTGAATTATAGCACTAAAGGTGGTGATAAAATGATGTGGTCAGTCTAATAGACTGGTCTATCTAATAGACTAGTATAGTGGACATCTGGGACCTTTGCCACTATATCGGCTCTATTTAAAGATCAGTGATGGTAAAACAATGTCTACCTAAAAGATTTGTATGTCCAACAAACAAGTGTGGCGGCCCTCCTAGACCTGCACTGCTGCACCAGCAAAATTAAGTAGCTAGCATCAGGTGGCAAAGGTAGGTAATTATCTCTCTAACTAACTAGTATAGCGGCCCCAATGTGGACCTTATCATTGTTTCGGCTCTGTTTGAAAGTAGATAGTGTAGCGACTACTAAAATCCTTAAGTTGATTAGTCAACCAATCCAATGGGTGTCTAACTAATTCAGCATGTAACTCAAATTATTTTCATTCCTCCTCAAATTAATTTCTTATAATATTTAGGAGTGAAAAATACTTAGTTATAAATTTTATTATGCAGTTCAACTTTAACCCGGTCTGGTATGGCCATAATTAGGCTGTACAGGGTAAATTTCCAACATTATTTTCTAGCACTATAATTGCAAATAAGTACGGTGTATTTTGCTTTATTTTATTCAATGGTTATTAAAAATTTCCTTTTACTGTGCAATAATATTTTTTGTTTAGGTAATGGTAAATCTGGATAGTTATAGCTCATTTCCTAAAGTTTCTAAACGCAATTCTTGTTTTATTTCCCAACATTTTTCATTATAGTTTTCATCATTATATCCATAATGTCTGTAAGCCTTAAGCCATACAATCACTAGGTAATTTACAAGGCCAAAGCATAAGCATTATTGCCATCATTTTAAATCTCAAATAATAGTCCTTAAAGGCACATATTATAGACACAATGTTTAATCACAATTCATAACCCATAAAGACACATTACAAATTACTTTTTAAGTCATTTTCTAGCTAAGTTCAAAGTCATTTTCATGTATTCATGTGTATCATAAATTATCTCATGTCTAAGTCCAATTTATGCTAAGTAAATTTTGCCATATTGTGTTCACTATGTCAATGTTCATAGTGCCAATCAATTTCAAGTAATTCCCTAAGGGTTACCTCATATTTCCATAAAAATTGCTCTCGAGTACATTAATATATAAGCCATGATTAAGCATTAGTTTCTATAGTTCTTACACAACCCATGCTTTTACACAATCTTAATCATGTTTACACATATATGATATATATATTTATGCCAATATAGGTAGATTACTCTAAGCATATGTCTCAACCATTGCCTAGTTCACAATCATACATGTATTGGTCAAGCAAAACACCTGTCATCTTAGTAGTTTTTCATGCCTTAAAGTTAATGGTATATACCAATTGACCATTTCATCTAAAGTAAGCCTACTACATGGTCTAATCACTGACATATCATTTTCATTCACAAGCCAATTAGCCAATAAATTCCATATACAAGAAATCATTCTTTTATAAGCTTTAAACACCCTTGTTTCATTTAATTACTTAATATACACACACCCAATTTCACATAGCCACTTCTCGGATGCATATACCTTTCATGCCTACATTATAACATACAAGCCATACAAACATTATTCATCACAATATTAACCTTAAAACAAACATTAGGACCCTAAAACTCAAGTAACCAACCCTCAAAACTTCCTTTTGCTCTTATCCAGAAAAGGACTTCACCCATAACAAGTCCATTATCATTAAATGATACCTATTTCAATGCCTAATTTTCACATTATCCTAAAAGATCTCACTCAAATAGATATCACTCAAATTTGAAGTGCCATCAACTAAACACTAGATTACACTATTTTAAAACTCACTTCTAGCCTCATAAAAAGTGAAATGGCATAATAAAAAAGCCAACATTCACTTACTTAATAAGAAATGACACTTGAAGCTTGCAAATGCTTCAATTCCAGCACACTATGAAAGCTTTTCTTCTCTTTTTTCAAGCCTTTTCTTGCTTAATTCACCTCAGAAAAAAGGCACAGACATCACCATAGATGTTAGGCATCACAAAGAACCATTTACAGCCAAAGAAACCTAAGAAATTCCAAGAAAGGCCCATGAAAGCTCACCTTTTACCCTTGCTGGACTGTTCTTGACCTTTTAGATCGTTGGTGATTTTTAATTTATTCATGAGAGATCCTTTTGCCTCTATTATTTTTCTAAAAATTCACTAACACACAAGAGTGATTTTTATTGGTGGTAGTATTTTATAACAAGTTGATAAAGATGATGAAAATGATAATCTTCTACAAAGCTAGCGTTGGTTCCAATAGCAAAAGGGAAGAAAATGTTTTCCCCTTTGTGAGTGGAATTTTCCCTTTTTAAAGCAAGTTGCAACTTTTCATAGGCCCCAGGCTAGCTGGCTTAGTATGGGTGGGTCCTGCGACAACTCGAACAATCCCGAAATGGCACGATTTTTAGTAGAACTTTAAAAATTCACTTAAATTCACACGGACCTCAAAAATTTACACCGATTATTTTAAAATTCATATTTTAATCCCCTCTACATGCTCAAAAATTTTTGCAGCCAAATTCCATCTATATAATAGTTTTCAAATTGCCTCAATTTGTTTGCCAACCTAAAAAATTATGAGAATTTTCAAATGACCTTAGAATTTAAAAATTCTTTCATCGATGGACTTAGTGGAATTTTTAAGTTCAGGATCCAATATTTTTAGGTCCGTCCGGGCACTTCCTAGGTTATTCCCAGCTCGATAAATTTTTATTTCATAAATCAATAGCTTGTAGTATGAAATGAATTATTAGTTCTGCTAAATTTTAAAATTTTGCCTTTTTCATCATTTTAAAGCCCCCCAAAGTTTGAAGACTAGTGCCACTAGCTCGATTTATATGCAAATGACTCGGCACCCTAGGCACACTTTTCAGACTTAGTGTTACTATTCATGAAGCCTTGAAACACTGGTGTTACAATACACATGGGCAAGATATTGCTGATAACCCTTCTTTAACATCTGCCTTCTAGTGATCATAGGCATCACATTAGGCAAGAAATTTATTCACTCTCTAATAACTATGATTTCAGACTTATCATTAGCTTGAAGACAACTTATGCTTGTAGTGCAAAATTGCTTGATATTTGGACAACTATTCTATTCCCAATGTCAAGTCAAAATTATCAAACAACAATTCTATTCCCAATTAATAAAAAACTAGTGGTCTTGTATCAATACAGGGCAATCTTTATGCACCCAGTCATCTACCACGTGATGGCCTATGGGGTTACTAACCAAGATCTATAGGTCAAGTGGTTCTAAAACTAACCCTCATTCTCATGCTTATGATTTGCACAGATATAAATATGTAGACCATGGATCAATTAATGTTAAAATAAGAGAGTCAAAGAGGGGAAATATACCAATAATGACATCTAGCTCATCTGTATCATTCCGAGCTCTAATAGGATACTAACAGGCATGAGCTCGCTACTCTTATCAGGACTCTAATTTTTCTCTCTCTGAGTTGCCTCAACTCCCTCTCCTTAGCCACTCCTTTAACCTCTAGTCTTTGGATGTATCAATCTCTAATCTATACTTTGTCACTGAGGATAATTCTTATTCATGTGACCTCACTATCCACAATCAAAACATAGCCCTTGCTTTCTGTGCCTCTTGAAAATTGTCAGACATAGAGGAATTTGAGTTATATTGTTGCCTAATCCTTGTTTCAAAGTAGCTTGAGATTGTGGCTGCCAAAATTTCCTTTTTCTATTATGAGCCAATTTCTGTGATTGGCCTTACTTCTAGACTACTGAGTAAAATAAGATTGAAAGCTCTTATATTTATTCCATGACTAGGGAGTAGCACTGGATGCTCCTAAACCAGTTAATCTCTTCTTCTAGTAGAACTCTTTCTTCTCCTACTGCACTCTCTTAATAAATTTGTAAACTAACACTAACTAAGAGAAATCCTGGATCTTCATTGGTACCATCTGAGACTTAATCTCTATATACAAACCCTTCTCAAACCTTTTGCACTTGTCTACCTCAATAGTGATAGTCTCCTTAGCATATCTGCTATGTAAGGTGAACTCTTTCTCATATTCACGTATAGTCATCTAGTCCTACTTTAGATCCATAATCTATTGCCTCCTATCATCAAATTAGTCCTTTATAATGTACTTCTTGTGGAATTTTTTCTAGCAAAATCCCATGTAACTTGACCTGTTATCTTGTACTTAATAAGGTCCTCTAACCACTTTAATGCCTCTTCTTGTAAGAGTGAGGTGGCATATATTACTTTCTCTTCTGGCATTTATTACATCACTTTATGATCCTCTCAATGCAATCCAACTAATACTCCACCTTTCTAGGCTCTATCTTGCTTTCTCTTTTGAAATCTTTTTCCTCAATCTTCGTCACCATCTCTAATTATGTCTTCTGGAGGGCCAAAGGTACCTTGGGCTATTGTGACGATGGCGGTAGAGCAGGGGTAGTAGCTATAGCTTGCCTCAGTTGCTGCAGCATCTCCTACAGGAACACTAGTAGAAACTATCCTGCAGATTGTGCATGTTCTACTACAATACTAGATGTAGACCTCATTCTTATGGCCTTGGGAGCTACCACAGTTGGAGTATGACTTTCAACTTTATCCTCACTACACTGTGTTGAAGCACTCATCTTTTTTGTAAGTCAAAAAATATTTCAATAAGCCTTAACATCGAATAGTATCTAAAGTAAACTCTATTCCCTAAGCACTCAAATGTTTCCTAAGAATGCCTAAATTAAAGCTCTTATACCACCAAATGATACACCTATTACTAAGTCCTGAGGCCGGTCAATCATTGAACTTGACTAAGGTGTATACATATATCGAGATATTCTAACTCATTAAATTTCCCCTATTTGTTATAAATTTTTTTATTAAAATATAATTGTGTGAAAATATGGGTTTTTGAAAACCTTTTTCAAATTGTGTTATGCATTCAAAACTAGGAATTCTTGTGTGAAAATTTCTATAGTATAACAGTTGTACTGAGCACTATCCTAAATTTTGATAGTAACTTGCACATAAAAAATACTTCTATAACTAATTCACACACTTCCACCAACACACTATGATCCTTTAATCACTTTATATGACTCAACACACAAACATAGGATATCTCAACCTTAGAAAGGTATATCGTATAGTACAACATGCAATTTCTCAGTATAGTAAGGTTTGAACATTTTAAAATGCAAAAAGAAACCTTTAGCTACATTTAATTACAACCTTAGGCCCTTTACCTTAAAACATACATTTTAGTGCATCTACAACCTTAGGCCCTTTACCTTAAAACATACATTTTACTGCATCCTATACATCACAACTATTCAATATAAATAGTCTTCACCAAAAGAAAGCCTTCTCTTAATAGAGCATAACATCCTGAGGCTTCGAGTAACAAAATGTCTTTTTACCTATGCATTGTAAAAAATGACATGCTAAGCAAATGCTTTGTGGTGTACTCGAAATAACATGTGCTAATTTTACCATTTAAGATTCCAAAAGAACATGCCATTCATTTATATGCTTAAATGCTTTACATATTGCATAACATACATATAATTGATGATATACCGAATGTATTGATCAATTTGGCATAAAATTATGCATAATGTTATACATATCTTACCTATGTAATAAACTAACATATGAAAGTACCAATTAAACAAACTTAGCCATTTTCATATCCTACATTCACTTATCTCTCATTTAATGTCATGACGTGAATTATACTAATTTTATTGATTTCTATATTAACTTAGCTTAGGCCTATAGGGATAACCCCAAATGTATGGATAACGAGATCATATCTTATGCAGTGGCCCATATTTTAGACCTTAAAGGCTACTGCATCAGCTAATTATACAGTGCCCATCAAGACTTATGCGACTGCACCTATATGTGTCGTGGTAGTGGCACCCTATATAACCTTTCAGGCAACTCCATCCATAAATTTTCAAATGTCATAGCATACATATCCTCAAGTAAGACTAAAAGTGAACTTTTAAATCTCATATAAGCACCGAAGTGCCCTAGTAGCTGCTATATCCCTTAGCTGATTGGTTAACCTATCCATTTCCTAGGTTGTTGCATCTCATGGCTAAGAACAATTAATTTTAGTTCCACCACATTACATAAGCTTAAATAGATTTTAAAATACATATTTTAGCATTTATATGACTAAAACTAATCATTTCATGTGACACCACCTATGGATTCATAAAGAAACTTGACAGGCGTTACACTTTTTGATAGGTCACCTATCCTAGGATTGCTCTAGAGGTAAACTCCATAACACTTATGTACTGTTCTAGAACTCTATCAGATATTACTTAGATGTCTAGTCTAATCCATAATCATATTCATACATGGTCTAATAAACTTAGACAAAGCAATTATAGACACTATGCAAGTCACAAAAAATTAGGAAACATAATAGATACCTAGGTGACATACCAACATTTTTTTCACCTATTAAAAACACTTTTATAAGCAAACAATCCTTAAACCTCTATATAGACCCTTTTGGTCCCCAGTTAATCATCACCCCACATTAGACACTTATCAGCATCAAACACACAGGGCCTCAAGCCTACAGTTATCAAACTAAACACAAGCAAAACAAACACAACACCTTCTTATATACATCACATTCAAGTTATAAATACAGACATAGTAGCTTCTAAGCATGCTAACCTAAACCTACAGGATTTACTTGAGTGCCATTAAAGAAGAAAAATAGCTTTCTTTAACATTTAACTCTTGTATGGCTATACTACACGATCAATAAGGTAGGCTTGCTTATTCTTTCTATCTACACACCACAACACTAGTGCACTGAGAATAAAACTCACTATGTGAATTTAAACCATTTAAAACATGTATTAACACACACATGCAAGCATAATGAATGGTCTAGTTGTCATATGTAAGCAACATGTCAAATGATTGATATCATACAGATGAGATGTCACATTTCTTTAAAATTACCAAAATGCCTCTATGGTTTATTTATTAAAATTTATTATTAGAAAAATATCATAAATTAATTTAAATTTACGTTTTTAACTATTCATGTCCTTTTCATATGCCTAACTAGATAGATGACACTTACAAACATCAGACTAAGAGGGAACTAAAAAATGTGCAGTAGCCCATATTTCGGACCCTGACCACTACATCAGCCTGATATAGCCTATAGGGATTAGTTCACAGGAACCTCCCAATGGGGAAAAATATATTAAGTAACTATGCATAAGGATATATCTGTAGACCTCTGAAAGGCACTGATCATGTCAAATATTTCATCTAGGTCTACCCAGCAGACTAGTGTAGTGGCCCCTCTAGGGACCTTTGCTGCTGCACTAGCATAGTTTGATATACAATCAACCATAAAGAGTGTCTGCCCTATAGACTAATGCAGTAGCTCGGTTATGAACCTCAACCGCTGCACCAGCCCCATCTGGTAACCAGACAGTCTAGCAACTACTAATCCCTAAGTTGACCGATCAACCATTCTAGTAGGTGTCTAACTAATAGGCCATCTGCATTTATTTTAAGTTCATTTCTTTACTGATCATCTTTTTCATAATATTATAAGTTAGAAAATAGATAGTACAATTTTTTATCAAATAGTCAATTTTTGACTTAGACAGTTATAGGTCATTTTTAGCCCTACTAGCCAATTGCGAGTAAAATTTTCTATCACTTTTTGACTCATTTCTAAAGACATAAATTAAAGCATATTAATTCTAGTTTAGCCTATTATTTCGGCTCAATTATTCACATATTAAATTATTATTTTAATTATAGTCCTAAAATAATTTTTAATGAGACAATTATATGTCATTTTTTATAATTGTGACAACTATTTTAGGTTCAGTTTATGTCCTTTTTCAATGCCAATTGCACTCACTGCCCTGTATTTTCAAAGGCCTAAAGCCAAACACATATAATTACATCAAATTGCCACACCAATAGCTTTCATGCAAAGGTATATAAAGTTCCTATGTTAAGTCACTTTAAGGTACACTTTTATGCCTAAAATAAGTTCATTTTCATAGTCACTTTTCATTCCATTTTAAGCCAATTTGAAGTTTACTTTACAACCATTTTTTCCATTTTTTACAAGTGTCTCACATGTCATTCATTTCATGCCATACTAAGTATACATATCAACTTACATTATGACATATACATAATGCCACAGTCATGCCACAAATGTCATGCTATTACACATACAAGTGCTAGCTAAGCCATACCTTATTTTAATGCCAACTTTCCTTGCAAAGCTTTAGACCACAGGTCTCAAGTTACCTTACACACGCTTTCTATCACAATTAGGCATACCTATACATACTTAGACATCACACAAGCATGCCTATACACATATTATACCTTTTCCATGCAAACTAGGCAAACATACACAATAATTATGCCTTAGCTGCATTACATACACACACACAAGCCTTAGTTCACCAAGTTCTTTACCTACACCTCACATTCCATCAATGGCAGGCCAAATACCATTCCATAAGCCAAGTACACATGCCATTCAGCTAGCATACCTATCAAAGAACCTCTTAGCCATAAGAAGACATACACTTAAGCTCATAATTCACACCACTTATAATTTTAATTCAAGCATCTTCTTTTCCATATACCTTAGAAAGCATCCCAAAACTACATTAGCAAGCTATGAACACCACACACACCTCTTGGAAAAGTAGGGAATTCACCTTTCCATGCATTTTTTCCCCTTAATTTAGCCTTGTAATCATGCCTTATACAAAATATGAGCCTACATATGTAACTAAAACACCAATTTGCACACATTATCCAGTACTACACCATTTCTATACAAGGATTCCTAGCTAAATACATATAACATCCATCAATCATTTTTCAAATGCCTTAA
>CANXYI010261286.1:0-10690 GCA_948208565.1 Hura crepitans | reverse complement strand
ACTTACTCAATCCGCATAAAGAGGCTAAACTATTAAAGGTTATCATGTCAAAAATTTGATAGTATAATGACTGTCTAGTGACACTATCCCAAATAGTAGCTACAAAAAAAAGTAGCTTTATAGTCTACCAAATCATCACATCTTTCATCTTATCTCAACATACAACATCCACACAATCTCAAACGTGTATGATAACCAACATTAAACATAGCATATATGAATAAATATACAAGCCATCTTTTACGAATTACAAAACGACCTTAGAAAACATGTTTAGGCCCACAACCCCTTTTTACATACATATGGGTGCCTATCATGAACATCATAATATATACATATACATCTTATTTACCAAAAAGATATCTTTTTTATCTTTGTACTGTCGAGAAGATATTTTAAACTTCACTATCTACACTTTAACCTATGTATCACAAAAAGAAACATAATGCACCAAGCTTCACAGCTTAGTGGTGTATCCAATAATATATGGATATACTTTTGCTTGCAAGATATAATCACGGTAGTATTATAACATATGCATACCATTTATGACATGCAAATGGTGTGTGCAAACAACTAAGTCTATCACATGCAATTTTAGCATATCATCACATTTATAGCAATCATCAATTTCTTGTGATTTCTTATGTGTTCTTATTCAATATTAGTTAAATTATTTAATTAGTTTCACCCATACTCAATAGAAAAGATCTTGATACTAGATAATGGGAACTCCTAGGTCTGTAGAGGCTATATAGGGGATGCATAAAAATATAGGGCCATAAAGGCTATGTTTAAGACCACGAAGGTCATACTAAAGAGGTCATAGTGGAAACTTGAAGGTTAAAAATCAAATATAAGCCTAAAGGCAAGTACTAGGGTTTGAAGACCATAAACGAGGGCTCGGGAGCTATAATTAGGCACCAAAGTACCCTAATAGTTGCTAATCTCCCTAGTTTACTGGTTAACCTATCTAGACTAGGTTGTCTACATTCATATGGTTATTACACATTCTTTAATTAGGTTTCACATAATTACATGTATTTTACATTTAACACTTTTAGTATAAGTCTTATTTTACATGTTCTTAAAAATATTATGCTCCTTTTCTCATGGATGCCTTAACATCATCAAACATATCCTTAGGCTATTTAGCAATGTATTATAGTGAGAAGATAATCTACAGTCTTACGATAGGCCATTCAACCATACAACATACATATCCATACCATCATGGATACCACATCCACATAGCCACATCATGTCATATATATGAATTCCATTATTATTGCATATACATACTTACAATTATATCTCATTGCATGCTCATCATTACATAATCAATTACTTTCATAATCACTTATTCATATGCCATTTGCATGTGAATTAAGAAAGTTACCAAAACCACAAGCATATTCCTAGTTTTTACGCTTTAAGATTTTGGCAAACATACATACTTCTTACCATTAGCACATTTCATTTCTTATGTGTCTTATACCTCAATTTCATGATTTAACACATAATTACATATTTCTATATCATTACACGTAACATAACTCAAAGGACCATGCTACACCTCTATTCGGCTGTAAACACATCCATATACATATTTTGGCCAACTCCACCATTACACACATTACCTCATTTCCTTAATTAACACATTTAAAGCATATATTTATCATTAATTAACTCCTAATTACACACACATCATATCTCATACATATACACCCATTCAATGCATTATACACACACACTTTATATTACACATACACACTTTAATGCATAATAATTATTGGATACACATAGTAAATGCTTCAAAATGCCAGTCTAAGCTTTAATTGGCCTTTTCCTTCCCTTTATCGTTGATTCTGCTCTCTTCCTCTATAAACATATTAGATAAAAATTAATAAAAAATTACCAAAAAATCCTTAAACTTTTAATAGTCAAATTGACTTTATAAAATATTTATTAGGGCCATAATTCACCTTTTAAAAATCTTAAAATCTAAAACCAAAACCTTACTCTTCATATTGGTACTATTCACCAAAACCCCAATTCTTTAAAATCTCTAAAATTACTCTACAATTCTAATGCCTCCCTTTATAAAAATGGTTTAACTATCTTTTGAATGAAGCTTGAAGAGGTACTAATCAGATAAAAGAAGGAAATCAACTCAAATGATGGAGGAAAAGAGCCCTTTTTACCATCAAGTTTTTAGAAACAGTAAAAGAAGAATTCTTCTTTCATTTAACCAATGTTAACCCTTTTATAATCGATGAGATTGAGGGCCATGATTAGATCTTATTAAAATTTAAGTGTCCATAAAATTCCAACTATTTAAATCCCTCTTTTAGAAATGTATCATTCATTTTAAAGTCTCAATTAATATATCTTAGGTTTCCAATAAATTACATGTATTAATGCCCAAAGGTCTCAATCAAACTATACTTAAAAACCCTAAAAAACTTATTTAAAACAACATTTTTAACATTGTTTAATTTTTAGAAAATATCTTTCAATATTCAAAAATTCCAATTCCAATCCCTTTGGACTATTTAGAATATTTGACTATCGAGTTATGACATTCCCTATTCAATTTGAGTGAAAACATTATAATTATTGGTTCAGTCCTGATAAGGTTAAAATTCATAAAATACTATCATAAAAACTTTACTTCTATTTTTAACCTTCTTAATGACTTTTCATTTCAAAATTTACCTATAATTATTTTATAAATGATACTTTCATCCTATCACATTAGTGTGACCTGAGTCTCAAGAAACATTATTCACGTCTTAGAAAGTACTATTCAAAACCCCAAATTATCGAGTGTTACATTTCTTCCCCTCTTAAAAGAATTTCATCCTCAAAATTACCTAGATAAAAAAGATAAGGGTACTGCTCCCTTATTTGATCTTCACTTTCCCATTTCACTTGCCTTATGTTATGGTGCCTCCATAGCACTTTCACCATTGGGACCATCTTGTTTCTTAGCTTTTTCACTTCTTATGCTAAGATTTTCACTAGTTCTTTGTCATATGATAGGTCTGGCTATACCTTAACTTCTTCAACTACTAACATATGTGACTGATCTTATCTATATCTATATAGCATCGACACATGAAAGAGATCATGAATCTACTATAACTCTGGTGGTAAAGCTAGCTTGTAGGCCACCAGTTCACATGTTTTGTTATTTTATATGAACCAATAAACCTCGAAAGTAGCTTCTATTTCTTTCTAAAACTAAGGACTTTCTTTTATGGTGATATTTTGAGAAACACCTCATCATCAACTTCATACTCAATATCTTTCAACTTTAAGTCCATATAGGACTTCTATCTATTTGATATAGCTTTTAATCTATCTCTAATAACTTTGACCTTTCTTGAGCTAGGGGTGAGCATAGGTCAAGGCCTAACCTAAAGCAACCGTACCCAAAGTAACTTAAACCCAAAGTTTGCACCTTCTCTAAACTCAAATCAACCAGAACCAAAAAAACTCAAAATAAATTAGTCTTCGACCAAAAAAATAAAGACCTAAATTTTATTTTTTCAATTTGTCATTAATATGATGTCATTTCATTGAGTTAGAGGATAACAAAAAGGATGTTTTTTCACACTTATGGCATTGTTTGATTTGGTTTAGGTTATGCAAGGTTTCAACCTAACTCGATTCGAATATGAAATGCAAATTTATCCCCCTAAAATTTTTAACCTAAAATTGACCCTAATTACTCAAATTGGGTCTTGTTATTTATGTTCAATTTAGATTTTGCTCATTTATATCTTTAGCATCTTTAAACAAGTTTGGTCTTAAAATCTTTTTCTCACTCAGCTTATTGCAATAGAGAGGAGTTTGGCAGTTCCTCCCATATAAAGAATCATTAGGTGCCATGCCTAAGTTTTACTAGTGATTATTGTTATAAGTGAACTATGCTAAGGAAAGGTATCGATCCCAACTTTCTTTGAACTCTAGAGCACAACTTCATAAATATCTTCCAGCATTTATAAAAAATGTTTCCATTATAAACATATCATATAATTAGAGATTAAAGTCACTCAAGCACACTCACTGAAATTTTACATCTATTTATCGATGAAAGGCTATGGTAAAATTGAATCGAGTGTGGAAGGCATTACGCAACTTCTTATAAAATCTTGAGGTAAACCTTAGGTCTCAATCTAATATGATTGATGATAGCACTCCATGCAACCTTACAATCTCATTAATGTATAACTCTACAAGCTTTTCTAAGGATTAGTCCATCTTTACTGGTATGAAGTGAGCAGCCTTGGTCAGTTTATCTATAATCACCTATGCTGAATTACACTTGCTTCTTATCATTGGCAATCAAACCACAAAGTCCATGCTAACTCTTTCCTATTTCTATTATAGTATTGTAATAAGATGAAGTAATCTAGAAGGAGTTTGATGCTTAGCCTTAACTTTTTGACAAGCCACATGGTTATAAACTCTACCATATCTCTCTTCATACCATGCCACTATTAATATAGCTTTAAGTCCTAATACATCTTTGTGCTACCCAAATTCATAGCATATAAAGCATTGTGTGCTTCTTGCAATATCTATTTCTTTAGTTCTTCCATATCAAGCATATAAAGACAATTTTGATAATAGACATCTATCACTCTTAATCCTCAACTCTATGGACTTCCCTTCTTGAATAGAAACCATAATACTCATGAGCTTGTTATCATTTTTCTATGTATCCTTCACATGCTATAGAAGACTTGGCTTAGCTTACAACTCAATCAAAAGAGCTCCATCATCTATAAGCTTTAGTCAGACATTCAAAGCTCTCATAGCTAACATAAACTTATGTTCTACTCAATCTATTTGTCACAATATTGGCTTTACCGGGATGGTAGTTAATAAGGCAATCGTAATTCTTAATTAACTCTATCCATCTACATTATCTCAAGTTCATCTCTTTATATTAGGAATGTAAATCAAGCTCTTGTGATTTGTATACATATAATACTTCTCTCCATAAAGGTAATGCCTCCATATCATTAAAGCAAATATTGTGTTTGCAAGCTCAAACTCATGTGTTGTGTAATTCTTCTCATGTTGCTTCAACTGCCTAGAGGCAAAGGCAAAAACCTTGCCTTCTTCTATCAATATTATCTTAAGCCATTCAAGGATGCATCATTATAGATGGTGAAATCTTTTTTAGATGTTAGTTATGTAATAATCAGTCCTTATATCAATATAGTCTTCAACTTGTCAAAATTCTCTTAACTTCTGTCATCCCATACAAACTTAGCATTCTCATGCAATAGATAAGTTATAGGCTTTACAATCATAGAAAGACCCTTGACAAATTACCTATAATAGCCTGCCAAACCCAAAAAGCTCCTGACCTCTATCACATTTCTTGGTGGCTTCTATTCCAAGATCACTTCTACTTTACTTAGATTAACTCTAATACCTTATGTAAAATCTATGTGTCCTAAGAAAGACATTTTATCAAGCCCAAACTCATACCTACTTAGTTTGGCATATAGTTTCTCATCTCTCAAGGTTTGTAAAACAACCCTGAGATATTGCTCATGATTATCCTTGTGCTTAGAATAGACCAGTATATCATCTATGAACACAACCATAAATTGGTCTAGATATGGTCAAAAGACTCTATTCATTAAGTCTATGAAAGCTATTAGAGTATTAGTAAGCCCAAATGGCATTACTAAAAACTCATAATGCCTACACCAAGTCCAAAATGTTGTCTTTGCCACATCTACTTCCTTTACTCTAAGCTAATAATACCCTAATCTCATGTCAATCTTAGAGAAAACTTCAGCTCTTCTAAGCTAGTCAAATAAATCATCACTATAGGGGTAATAGATTTTTGTTCGTAACTATGACCTTTTTTAACTGCATATAATCCACATATAGCCTCAAAGATCTATCTTTCTTTTTCACAAACAACATTAGGGCTCTCTAAGGTGAAACACTTTGTCTAATGAACCTTTGTCAAGTAACTCTTGTAACTATATCTTTAATTATTTCAACTCCATAAGAGTTATCATGTTAGGTGTTATAGATACCGATGCTATGCCTAGATACACCTCAATCCCAAACTCGAGTTCTCATTCAAGTGGTAAATTAAGTTACTAATCTAAAAACACATTCAAAAACTCTGACACCATAGGTATCTATCTTACTTCTGGTTATTCTCTTCTTGTATCAATCACATAGGCCAAATGAGCTTTACATCCTTTTCTTATCATCTTTCTAGCTACAGTGGCTAAGATAACATTAGACAAGAAATCTATCTTCTCACCCACCACTGTGATCTCTAACCCATCTGCTGCCTTGAGAGAAATGCTTTTTTGTTTACAATCTACCATTACATGAAGCTTAGATAACCAATCCATGCCTAAGATTAGATTAAACTCATTAAATGGCAGCTCAATGAGATTGATAAAAAAACTTATGTCCTTGTACTATTAAAGGACATTCTCTATACACTTTGTTCACTATCACATCCTGTACTATAGGGTTGTTGATAATAATTTTAATGCTAAACATATCAACTTGTGCCCATGCTATGTATATGTAAGAATGAGTAGAACTTAGATCTATCAAAGCCATAAAAGGTAAATTAAAGAGGTAGAAAGTACACATTATTACATCAAAAGAACTAGCCCTCTCTCTAGCTCTAATGGCATGCTGTCTTGCTAGTGCTCTAGGCTTAGCTTTATCAATTATCTTAGACTGGCCCTTTACTTGCTTCTCTATCTTAGCTTTAAACAGTAGAAGTAGCTGGCGGTGATGCCTAAAACTATGTAAAAGTAGCTACCTTTTTGGGGAAATCTCTAAGGAAATAGTATTTAGAACCATATCTAAAGTAAGCTCTTGGTATAAACCTCCAACAAATTCCTCATGCCTCCTATTATAAAGCTTACACAAGGCTACTAAGGTACTCCTGCTATAGTTATTGGAGCACTAGATGCTTGGGTTTACTATCTAGGTCTAGACTAAGCTCCATGTCTAAACCTCTATGTTTATGACTAGCTTTACTACTGCTGTGTCCACTCTTCGTTTAATTTCTTTCTAACATTGGGAACAAAACTAGCCTGACCTTAACCATATGACTTTTTCTTTTAGAAACTCTCTCTTTTCTTTTTTTTTTTATCTCCTCTATGGTATAAGTTGCTACAACTAAAAAAGGAAACTCTTTGATCTTCATGGCTGCCACATATAGCCTAATGTCATGGTTAAGCCCATGTTTAAATCTCTTGTATCTCTTAATTTCTATAGGGACTATCTCTTTTTTTATATCTACTCAACTTAGCAAATTCTTTCTCACACCTTGTGATAGACCTATGCTTCTATTTCAAATTGATAAACTCTTGTCTCTTATACTCTAGGTAGTTCTCAGTTATATACTTCTTCTTAAACTCCTTAAAAAAGAAATCTCATGTCAGCTCTTCTAGTGCTCAATGTTCTAAAATGGCCTCCCACCATCTGAAAGCCTCCTTTTAGGGCAACTAGGTAGCATAAATCACAATCTCCTTAGATACACATCTCAACCACTGAAAGATTTAGACTATTCTCTCTAACTAGTACTTTAATGCAATAAAAACATCTTAATTAGTGCCAATTAAATCAATAGCCCCCATCCTTTTCACTCTCTCTAAATATGTCATTTATAGAGGCTATGGAGATGGTGGTGGTGTAGCTGTAGTTGTTGCTTGCCTCAGAAGCTCAACCATCTACTAGAGTAAGGCTAGTTGTGCTTATGCAACCTACTTAGTGCCACTAGATACAAATGTCTCTAGCCTTATAACCTCATTAACTATCTTTGGAGTATGGCTTTCTACCTCTTAACCCTATATTATGGTGTACTCTCATCCATCTTAGATTTATATGAAAGAATAACTTATAAGCCTTAAAAATATATTCTTATGCCTTGTATGATCTTAGACCTATGGCATTTGTATGTAACCATTATATAAAGGAACACTTAAACCTTAGCTTTGAGACCACCAAATGTGACACCCCTTACCCAACTTATTATAGGATCTAGTGAGGAATGTTACGTAACTGACGTTAAACATCCTCATACCAATATTACTTATAAACTTTTTCCCTTTTTGACTAGACATCATAATACCTTATTACACATACTTACTCAACCCATATAAGGAGGCAAAACTATTAAGGGTTATCATGTACAAAATTCAATAGCAAAATAGTTATTTGATGAAACTATCCAAAATAGTAACTTGCAAATAAAAGCACTTTTATAGTCTCAACACCAAAAACTCCAAATCATCATATCTTTCACATCATCTTAATATACATCATCCACACAATCTTAAAGATGTATGATAATTGACATCAACCATAGCATATGTGAATAAATATATATTTTATCTTTTAGGAATTATAAAACAACTTAGAAAATATAACACCCTTATACCTAACTGATTTAACGGTTTAGGTATAAGATGTAACATTATAGGTTCAATTACAGTTCTAGTGTCATATCCTTTTAATCCTATATTCGGTTATTTTCTACACATATTTATAACCTCTAAATCATTCAACATATACATATACATTTTCAGTAACATACATATACATATTGTGTAATACTTTTATAAAAATCAATTATCATTTGATACATAATTTGTAATGACCCAAAAATCCCAACTCTCATGAATAGTACTTATAGCTCCACCTCTAGTACCTTGAGAGCAGTAAGCTTTCTAAAGGATATATATTAAATGGTTATTAAAGAATGGAGCTGACTACTTCAAGAGTGAAGAGCTAGATGAGTCAAGTAGAGTCGAGTATTAGTTAGATCAGATGCTTAGGATTATGCAGTAGTTGAAGTGTCCACAAAAGGAGTATATTACATGCATTACTTCAATGTTGTCAAAAGAAGATGTAAAATGGTGGGAGCCCATTACATAGCATAAGGTGGTTGAAGATCTATCTTAGGAGTTCTTCCTTAAAGAATTCAAAAAGAAGTACATAACCGAGCATTATCTAGATCAAAAGTATTAGGAGTTTATGGATCTGAGGCAAAGGTATAGGTTTATATCTAAGTATGAGAAGAGTTTGCTCGCTTGAGCAGATATGCTAAGGCAATGGTGGCTATAGAAGAAGACTGCTACAAGAAGTTTGAGATAAGGTTGAATCTAGATGTTATACAATAGGTTGCACTAATGTAGATTAGGGATTTTTAGCATTGATAGTAGCTTGTCATATCATTGAGATGGTGAATCAATTGAAACAAAAGAGAGATAGCTTTAAGAAGAGGTTCTTTGGCCAAGGACATGGCTGTCTAGTTATACAGCTTATAAGAAATAGAAAAGGGGTTAGCCCAAGCAACAACAGGATAGAAAGTTAGATCAATCTCAGAGATTAAGACAGAGTTTTAGAGCACAGACTCAGATTTTAGGTTCTCTAGATCTACTACTGATAGTGGTCTAACACTAGTTTGTTAGACTTATCTCAAGAAATATTACGATGTTTGTAGGAAGAATAAGACATGATTTTTCTAGGGTTATGTCTCTAGAGAGCATTTTCAAAGAGATTGCCTAGTAAGACTGTATGATCCTTCATAGAAGTAGGATAAGAGAGATACTGGGAGTAGAGTTAGGGTTAGTCAGAAGGATAAGTCAGAGAGTAGAGCTCCAGTTAGATAGTATGCCATACGGGCTAGAGAGGAGGTAGATGCCACATATGTTATAGTGAGTACTTTTTATATCTTTGATTAACCTGCATTAGCACTGATAGACCTAGGGTCCACATATTCTTATATCTGTACAGCACATGTTATAGATTGGGTTTAGTGTCAGATGACCTTAGTTTTGATATGATGGTTAGCAATCCTATTAGACAACATATCACAGTGAACAAAGTTTCTAGAGACTATCCTTTATCCACACAATGACATGTTTTCTTAGTGGATCTCATTAAATTTCCATTCAATGAGTTTTATCTTATTTTGGGCATGGACTGGTTGTCTAAGTATCATGCCATAGTGGATTACAAGAACAAAAAGATCACCTTACAAGCTAGTGACGGATCAAAAGTGACAATGATAGGTGAAAGATCGGATTACATGGCTAATATAATATCAATAGTTGTGGCCAAAAAGATGATACAAAAGGGTTGTTAAGCCTACCTTGTATATGTGGTTGACACCAAAAAAGAAGTATCAAAAGTAAGTCAGATTCCTATTGTGGCTGAGTTTAAGGATGTCTTCCTAGATAAGTTACTTGGTATTGAGGTGATGCCAAGCAAAGTGCCAATTCCCATAGCTCCATACAGGATGGCTCTTGTAGAGCTGAAGGAGTTAAAGATATAGTTGTAAGAGCTTTTTGACAATGAGGGTTTCACCATGAGGAGCGTCGGTTCCATTTGTCAAGAAGAAAGATGGTTCTTTGAGGCTTTGTGTGGATTACAGGCAGTCGAATAAAGTCACCATCAAGAACAAGTATCCTTTTACCATGAATAGATGATCTTTTCTATCAACTTAGAGGGGTAGGTGTCTTCTCTAAGATTGATCTCAAATCTGGGTATTAACAGTTAAGAGTGAAAGAGGCAGACATACATAAGATAGCTTTTAGGACTAGATATGGTCACTATGAGTTCCTAGTGATGCCTTTCAAGTTAACTAATGCACTAGTAGCATTCATAGATC
>CANXYI010261276.1:0-11525 GCA_948208565.1 Hura crepitans | reverse complement strand
ATAAATCATAAATTACATTTATAACATTTATTTCAATTTTTAAGCATTTAATGCCATTTATTACAATTATGACATAAAACACATAATGCATTAAATGAATAATTTAAGCAAATCAAAGTAATTACACATACCAAACAAGGTCGTATAGGATCCTTGAAGTTGGCCTAAGGCTTTTCCTTGCCTTAAGAGGCTCTAGTTGTGTCTTGCCTACAAATACAAAAGGGTACAAAATTCAATAAATAATATAAAATAATTTAGAAGTGAAAAAATATTTCAAGCCTAGATACATGCTCTACAACATCCTAGGAGCCCATGAAAAATAAAATTTGCAGAAAAAGAAAACTCGAGAGAGAAAGTTACTATTCACCTTTGTTTTTTTCTCAATTTTCCTCCGGAAATACTTCACCATTTTAGACAATTTTAGTGTCCACAAAATGCTTGTCATTTTGGGTGTAATCTTGCCACGTGGGTCCCTCTATAGAGGAAGAAACCACACAAGAAAGAGAGAGAGAGAGAGGTGGGGCAGAAATATGGGTGGAGGAGGAGTGGATGGTATGTGTTGTGTATGTGAGGGAGGAGGAGAAAAATTCCCCTTTTATACTTTCCACAAAAATAATTTTTCTTTGCTTCAAAAAATTATTGTAACTAATAGGAATACTAGTTTTCCTCCATTCCTATCCCTAAAATTCCATAAATCTAAGCCTTAAATCCTCTCAAAATCTTGAGCCCAAATTTCAATAATAGCCCAAAAAATTAATATATTTTTTATCCTAAAAATTGGGCAAAAATATTTCCCGAGCTCAGAAAATTATGATTCCAAAACCATTGGACTATTTGGAATATTTGAGTATTAGGTTGTAATATTTTTAGATTATTTTGAGCAAATTTTTATTTATTTTATGATTTAGCTTTGCATGTGGCACTATTCATAAGAACTACCATAAAATCTTAATTAGCATTTTTAACCATCTGAACAACTTTGGATTGGTTTCAAAGTTTGCCCGAAATTCTCTTGTAATTAATACACCCTATTGGTACAATTAGTGCGACTTTAGTCTCAGGAAGTACTATTCATCTCAAGAAGTACTATTCACAAGAGTTGGGATTTTCAAGTCATTACAAAGACACTATCAAAGGAGGAAGCCACTGATAGGTCTCACATAGGAGTTTTTCTTGACAAAATTTAGAAAATGGTATATCCATGAGTACTACAAGGATAAAAGAAGGTAGGAATTTCTAGATTTGAAATAAGGTAGGAGGACAGTGGCTGAATATGAGAAGGATTTTACCATATTGATCAAATACATAAAGGAGTTCATTCCTAATGAAGAGAGGAAGTGTAAAAGAGTTCTGAAGGGGTTGAATATAGATTTAAGAATGTAGATAGCAAACCTATAGGTAATAGACTTTGCTTTATTAGTGGCATCTACCTATGACATGGAGGAGATGGTAAAAGAAAAGAGAGACTTTTTCAAGAGGAAGAGGCAATTTACCTCAGGTGAGTCTAGTGTAGCCCTAGGTGATAGTAAGAAAAGGAGAGAAGCACTATCTCAATCCTAGTTAGTGCACCAGGCATTAAGATGGGCACAATCTCAAAGATCTAGGCAAGCTTTCATAGTCAGACCTTAACTACCTCTTAGAGCTATTAGTACTCCAAGTCTTTTAGGTAATAGGAATGGACCCCGACCTGTAATACTTGTAACAAGACATATTGAGGCCATTGTATGTTGGGTAGAAGGGGAGAATTCTTGTGGTTCCAAGGACCATTATCAGAGAGAGTGTCCTCAGAGACAACCCAAGGGTGCTCATACTCAGGCATCTATAGTTGCACCTCAGAACATAGGCCAGTGGTAGAGTAAAGGAGATCAACCTATTCCTAGTTAAGGGACTAGATTAGAAACTCATGCCCTAGCTAGACAGTAGGTTGTTAGAGCCAGAGAAGAAGTAGCAACACTAGACATCATAACTACTACTTTTCATTTATTTGATATTCAAATTTTAGCTTTGGTAGACCTAGGATCCACACATTTGTATATATACACCATATTGGCATATGATAGGGGACTGAAATCTAAACATGTGAACATAGATATACAAGTTAGTAATCCAATAGGACAAAGTGTGAATGTGAACAAGGTATATAGATAGTGTCCTTTAGTGATCCAGGAATGTCTGTTTCTTATAGACTTGATTGAATTACCTTTTTATGAGTTTGATGTAATTCTGGGAATAGATTGGTTGTTAGAGCATCGAGCTATACTTGACTATAAACATAAGAAGCTAACCCTTCATACAGTAGAGGGATAGATAGTGACAGTTATAGGTGAGAGAAACTATGTGAATAACCTCATCATAGCTGTTATAGCAAGGAAACTCATCTAAAAAATGTATGAAGCTTACTTAGCACATATTATTGACACTGATGCTTCCACCTCAATACTTGAATAGATTCCAATAGTGTCTAAGTTTCCTAAAGTGCTTCTTAATGAGTCGCTAGGTTTGTCTCCATAATAAAAGCTTGATTTTGAAATTGAGGTGTATCTTGGTAAAACTGCTATTTCTATTACTACTTATTAAATTGCACCTACTGAGCTGAAAGAATTAAAGGTGCAATTATAGGAACTGGTAGATAAGGGTTTCATTAGACCTAGTGTTTCACCTTAGGGAGCACCTGTGTTTTTTGTGAAGAAGAAAGATGGCTCGCTTCAGTTGCATATTGATTATAAAAAGCTGAATAAGGTGATAGTGAAAAACAAATATCCTTTGCCTATAATAGATAATCCTTTTGATCAGTTGAGAGGTGCATGTGTATTTTTCAAGATCGACCTGAGATTTAGATACCATCACCTAATAGTCAAGTAGGCTAATATTCCTAAGACTACATTTAGAACTAGATACGGGCACTATGAGTTTTTGGTGATTCGCTTTTGTCTTACAAATGCCCTGATAGCTTTCATGGACTTAATGAATAAAGTATTTTAACCTTACCTACCTTAGTTTGTAGTAGTATTCATTGATGATATTCTAGTATACTCTAAGACCAGGGAGGAAAATGAATAACATTTAAAGGTTATGTTACAAACTCTGAGGGAGAGATAGTTGTATGCCAAGCTGAGTAAGTATGAGTTTTGGCTAATTGAAGTAGCTTTTTTTAGGACACATAGTGTCAATATAAGGCATTAGAGTAGACCCTAGTAAGGTTAAGGTAGTGTTAGAGTGCAAACCTCCAAGGAGTGTGATAGAGATACAGAGTTTCCTAAGATTAGTTAGGTACCATAGGAGATTTGTGAAGGGATTTTCCTTATCTCCTTTAACTAGATTGATTAGGAAGAATTTGAAATTAGAGTGGGATGACAGATGTTAGGCCAATTTTGACAAGTTAAAAAGGATACTGACAGAAGCACTTATCTTGCTTCAAGATAGTTAAAACCACATGAGAAAAATTATCCTACTCCTAACATGGAGCTAGCTGCTATTGTATTTACTTTGAAAATTTGGAGGCACTACTTATATGGTGAGAAATGTCATATCTAAACTGACTACAAGAGTCTAAAATACCTCCTAACTCAAAAAGAATTGAACTCAAGATAGAAAAGGTGGTTAGAGCTAATTAAAGATTATGATTGCTTAATAGATTACCAAATAGGAAAGGCTAATGTGGTAGCTGACGCTTTGAGCAAGAAATTCATGGTGACTTTGAGGTCTATGAATGCTAGACTGCATTACACAAAAGGAGAATGTTGTGTTAGCTAAGTTATAGATTAAACCAGACTTCATATAGTAAATAAAGGAAGCATAGGTTAAAGATGAGTCACTGATACAACTAGTATGTAAAGTCCAAGAGGGGAAGGCACTAGGATTTGATTTGAGAGAGGATGGATGTCCGTATTATTAAGGTAGGTTGTGTGTACCTAGTATAGATGACTTGAGATTAGAAATATCGAAGGAGGCATATAAAGCTCCTTATTGTATGCACCTTAGTAGAACTAAGATATATTTGGAGTTGAAGCCCTAGTATTAATGGTAGAAAAAGGTCATAGAATATGTTGTTAGATGTCTAACATGCCAACAGGTAAAAGTTGAGCATCAAGTTCTTATAGCAATATCACATCTAGATTGTTGCATCCTATAGCAATACCAAAATGGATGTGGGAAAAGGTGACAATGGATTTTGTAATAGGATTGCCTATGACTGGAGGCAAATGTGATATTGTGTGGGTGATTATTGATAGACTAACTAAGATAGCTCACTTCATCTCTATTCGAATGGATTACTCACTAAAAAAGTTGGCTAAACTATACATTAAAGAGATTGTTAGACTTCATGTTGTACCTATAGCAATAATTTGTAATAGAGATCCTCGATTTACTTTTAGGTTTTGAAAGAAATTGCATGAAGCTTTAGGCACTAGATTAATTGATAGTGTAGCCTTTCACCCTTAGATAGATAGACAATAAGAAAGGGTGATACAAGTGCTTTAGTATATGTTACATAGCTATGCTATTGAATTTAAAAGGTAGTTGGGATTAATACTTGTCTCTAGTTGAGTTTGCCTATAATAATAGTTATTAGACTAGTTTAGGCATGGCCCTATATGAATCATTATATGACAGAAGGTGTAGAACTCCTTTATGCTGGAGTGAGATTAGGGAGAATAAGATATTAAGAGTTGATTTGATTAGAGATGCAGAGGAAAAGGTTAAAGTTGTCAAAGAAAGGTTAAAAGTTGCAGCTAATATGCAAAAATCCTATGCTAATCTAAAGTGGAGGGATATTGAGTATGTTGTTGGTGACAAAGTGTTCTTAAAGGTGTCTCCATGGAAGAAGGTCCTCAGATTTGGGGAAAATGGGAAGTTGAGCCCTAGATTCATTAGACCATATGAAATCACATAAAGAGTGGGACCTTTAGCATATAGGCTAACTGTGCCATCTAAATTATCATAGATTCATGATGTGTTTCATTTCTCAATGCTAAGGTGATACATATCAAATCCCTCCCACATAGACCTAAAAATAGATGTTGACATATAGGTAGACTTGATCTAAGAAGAAGAACCAATACATATACTGGCTAGAGAAGTGAAGCAGTTGAGGAATAAAGCCATTCATTTGGTTAAAGTCCTCTAGAGGCATCACAATGTAGAAGAAGCTACCTAGGAGCTTGAAAAGCAGATGATGGCACAATATCCACACTTATTCTCTCCAAGTAATTTTGAGGATGAAATTTCCTAAAAGGGAAAGAATTGTAACACTCGTAAATTGAGGCTCTATGAATAGTACCACTAAGGTCAAAAGTTCACGAGGTTCGAGGCAAGAGTGTTAGTCATGAAACTTTAAAGGGCCATAAAATGATGAAAATGGCATAATTTAAAGATTTAACAGAGATAATAAATTATTTTAGGCTATAGTCTAGTGGGTCATAGGCTTAAATGGAGTAAGGCCTGGAATGACCTAAGATATGCCCCGATAGACTTGAAAATACCATAACCTAAAGGTTAAAAGTTCCTAGAGTCTATTGGTGAAAGAATTTTTGAATTCTAAGGTTGTTTGCAAATTTTCTTAATTTTATGGTTTTATATAGAAATCGAGGAAGTTGGTTAACTGTCCTGTTGGTGGAATTTGGCCGTAAAATTTTTTAAGCCTCTAAATAACACTAATTAAGGATTTTTAAAATAATTATGATGATTTTTAGAGGTCTACATGATTTTAAAAAATTCCCTAAAGTTTCTATTGAAATCAAGCCTTTTTAAGATGCTTAGGTGGCGTGTGACACCAATCATGCCACCTTACCACCTATATCAGGCCTAAAGTGGCACTAAAGTGTCCATTTGGCCATACCAACTCACCACTCCACTTCTCCTTCTAATTTCCTCCTTTTCCCTCTCGACAACATTTCCAACTTCTACCCACCATTTTAATTCCTTTAAGCAAGCTTTTTCCTTGCCTATTACCACCAAAATCCTTAATTATGTTGAAAATTGATTTGTGAATGTTTTGGAAGCCATAGGAATGCCTAAAGCAATAAAAACTTCAAGGGAGCTCAAGGAGTACATCAAAGGGGACTAAAAGGGCAACTTTTGATATGCAAGTAATTTACCCATTTTTAATTTATTTACTAGGGAATTTGATGATTCTAAGAATGCCTATATGCTTCGAATTTGATTTAGATATATGTGTGATTCTTTACAGATTTTTAAAGGTAAGGTGGTATGAATAAGAGAAAGGAAGAAGTAAGGTGTGTTATGATTTCTTTCAAGGTTAAAGTGAAGAACTCATCTCCATTGGAAGTGAGGTAAGTGAATTCAAGGCATTTAAAGCATGTGTGATGAAAATTATATTAATTAAGCTTAGAATCCTTTTATGGAAGTAGTGGAAAATGTGGCTAATCTATGTGAGTTGATGAATTAGGCTTGTGTTTGTGTTAATTATATGTAGAATGAATGATTAGGGTTATGAATTGATTAAAAGAGTGAAGGGAATATGAGTTTCCCCATTTGGCCAAGAGGGTTATGTAAGTGTGTATGACTTGTTAAGGTGACTTTGGCATGGATTCTAGTGTACTTGCCATAGAAATACATGATTTATCGCAGTATGTGGTGGAAATAAAGAGTGTGGGCATTAGGCTTCATTTGGTTGAGAGGTTGTTTGGCAAGTAGGCTATGGAAATGATGAGTTATCAAGGCAATTTATGTGGAAATGAACTTGTTAGTAAGGGCCTTTTAGGTGTTGTTGAAGGAATTTGTGAATAAAGCTTTTATATGTGTGTATGTGGTGTGGCTGAGGCATGATCAAGACATGAATTGGCTTAGGTTACATGGAAATGGCATGATATGTATGTAAGCATGCTTATGTGACATTAAGATATGTGTTTTTGTGCTTAAAAGCATGTGTAAGGCAATTTAAGGCTATTAGTCGAGAGCCATGCAAGGTTAAACGACATGAAAATGATGTATTACCTAACTAGCATATATGTGTGTAATGGCATGACATATTTTGCATCAATGTGGCAATGTTTATATGGCATGATCTAGGTGAATGTGCATGATTAGTATGGAATGAAATAGATATAATATATGATACCTTTTAAGGATAGAAAAATATTGAAAAATGAACTTGAAATTTGCTTATAATGAAATGTAAAAGTGATTTGCAAATAGACTAGTTTTGGAATGAAGTTAGTACCTTAAAGTGACCTAACATGTAAATTTATGTAACATAGTGTCGAAGCCATTATTATGGCAATTTGAGACATATTGTTGATCTTAGCTTTAGGCCTATGGAAATACATGATTGTGAGTGTAATTGGCACTGAAAAAGGACTTGAAAAGGGTTTAAAATGAACTAGAAATTGCCATCCCAAATTAGAAAAATGACTTATAATTATCCATTAAAAAATGATTTTGAGACCCACTTTAAAATAACTTCTTGGAATGTGAATAATTATGCCAAAATAATGCTTAATATGCCTTTAATTATGCGTTTAGAAATGAGTTAAAAGAATTCTAAAAATTGACCCGTAATTGTCCAGTTGGGCTAAAAATGACTTGTAACTATCCAAGTCAAAATTTAACTGTGAAATAAAAGTTGTAACTATTTATCTTTGGAATTAGAATATTATAAAAATTTGATCATTAAAGAAATAAACTTAAAATGAAGTTAGATGGATCATTAGTTAGACATCCACTAGATGGGTTGACTGGTTAACTTAGGGATTAGCAGCTGCTAGACTATCTGATTATCAAATTGGGCTGGTGTAATGGCCTAGGTTCATAATTGAGCCACTGCACTAATCTGTGGGGTAGACACTCTATATTGCTAGCATTATTAACTATATATCAGACTATGTTGGTACAGGTCCAAAATGTGGGCCACTACACATTTTTTAATTCCCTCTTGGTCCAGTGTTTGTAAGTGTCGTTTGCCTAGTCAGGCCTATGAAATGAACTTAAAATATGAGAATGCAAATCTAGAATAACTGATGATAAATTCTGATAATAAATTTAATAAATGAGATATAGTGGCATTTTGGTAATTTTTAAGTAAATATGGTATATCATCTGAATGGCATTAGTCACCTAGCATGTTTCACACACACTACACTTAGATCATTATTTTATGCTTGCTTGTGTGTGTTAATGTATGTGGCATGTTTTAAATGGTTTAAATTCACCACTAAGTTTTATACTCAACATACTTGTGTTGTGTTGCGCAGGTAGCATGAATAAGCAAGCCAGCCTTTGTGATCATGCTGTGTAGTTATACAAGGGCTGAAGGGTAATAAAGTTGATTTTCTTTTTAAAAGTGGCACTCATGTAAATAAATTCTTTAGGTATGGGTTAGCATGCTTAAGAGCTACTATGTCTATATATAAACCAGGAATGAGATATATATAAACATGTGTTTTGCGAGTTAGGTTATTTGATGGTTGGATAATTGTGGGCCTGAGGCCTTATGTTTTTGTGATTCTAATATTTGTTTGATGTGTGTTATTGTTGATTGGGGGACCATAAGGGTTTACATAGAGCTTGAATGAAATGATTGTCTATAGAAGTGTTTTCAATAGGTGAAAAAAATTTTGGTATATCACCTGGGTAGCTATTGTGCTGCCCAATTTTTTGTAATATGTAAAATGTCTATAGATGGTTTTTATAAGTCTGTCAGACCACGTATGAATATGAATGAAGATTAGATTAGACATTATAGCAATAGATGATCGAGGTCTAAAACTGTCCATAAGTGTTAGGGAGTTTACCTCTATAAAAATTCTAGGATAGGTGGACAGATAGGAAGTGCATCGCCTATCAAGTTTCTTCAGGAATCTGATAAGAGGTGTCACATACCATGCGACTTTGTTTATATTTCCTAAAGTCCCTTTTCTTTTTGTACTTATCCCTTTTTACTTTCTCAGATACCTTTGGTTTCCTCACAGCAATTCAATCTTTAAATTTCATGAGTGTATATTTACTTAGGGTTTCATCAGTTATTTATAATCTCAATAATTTATACCCAAATATTGTTTATCCTTAGTCCATTATTAGTCCATTAACCTTCAAGTAACAATAACCAATAATATTATTATGTTGTTTTATTAATTTTAGAATTATTCATAATACATTTCATAGCCCATCCTTGAGAGATAAATCCTGAATCACTAGATAGCGAGAAATATAATGTGCAGTGGTCCATATTTTGGACCTTGACGGCTGGACATACCTAGTGTAGTGCCCCATCTAGGAACTATCGTGGCTATGCCCATATAATGTAGTGGCCTATCTCAAGACCTCAGTGGTTGCACCTACCTAGTATAGTGGCCCCCTCTCAGAACTGCCATGGCTGCACCTACATAGTGCAATGATCAATGTCTCTACCTCAACTACTACACCCACCTAGTGTAGTTGTCCTATCTCAAAACCACTATGGCTACATCAACATAGTGTAGTGGTTAATGTCTTAACCTCAGTGGCTACACCCACCATCATAATAATCAAGTAATAACCCCAAAGGCATAATATCTCTAGCAGCTACTAAGCTTTAGATGATTAGTCAAACAATCCCCTAGGCATCTAACTAACATGGGCCAATATCTATATCATTTCAACACATAATTATTTTTCATTCTTTTAAATATTTGGATTTCCTCAATGGGAATATTATCTTTATATGGTCAATTCATTATTTTATATTTTAATATTTGCTTAATTTATTTCCAGTCTAACTGGTCTCCCATATCCAAATCTCATATTTTTTCTCTTCATTTCTTGTATATATATATACATATATTGTTTTACTATCAAAATGTCTCATTGGTTTTTTATCTTCTCTTTCTATATTGTATGTTTCCTTTATTATAGGATAACAACTTTATCTCCCCTATATCCAGTATTTCATCTTTTTACATTTAGGATCTTAGTTGTATTTTATTAATCATCATGCTTGATTTAAGCCTCAATATATTACCATTGTCACCTTTGTAATGATTATGTCATATAAATATTTCTATTGCCTTGTCATTTATACTTCAACCTTTATAAATGAATTACACTTTTTACTTGCTTATTTAATCATTATATTCTATCTATTCATAAATTAAATATTAGCAGTGTATTTATCCTACCACATAATTCCATACTTCAGTACCCTTAAAATGAAGTCTTCATTCTTAATTTTATTTCTAATTTTAGTCAACTTATTATTTTTATTCTATTACTAGCCATTTCTTTAAATTATTTCCATGTCATTAGGACACAATTATAAGCCAATTTCAACTAATTATTTTTATAGGATAGTTACAAGTTGCTTTTGTCTTAGTAGACAGTTACGAGTCTTTTTACATAAATGTTACTAGTCATTTTGTCACTTCTTTTACTATTCATTTGGTCATTTCTGTTTTTCCTTATGGCCTTGTGCCATTATATCTCATACCATTATGTCTCACATCATGTCAGATTTCTATTACCATAATCGTTCATTATTTTACCACAATTCTTTCATGTCAAACAAATCATATAAACACTCAAATTTTATATATCTTATTATATGCCATATGATAAACATTACTTCACTCTTAGTATACGTTCTTCTTCACTAATTCTTTCTCATACATTAATACTTTAACCTTTACCATAATGCAATGTATGACTATAACCATGTATCATAGCAAAATTGTACATATATTTTCACATGCCATGTCCCATTTATGTTACACATGTTATTATCATTATAATACATCATGTACACATGTCAAGCACACATGCACATGCCATGACATACATGACATACATGTGGCCATATAAGCTTCACATATACATACATATTTTTCTCATCAAATACACATCTAAATCAACATTTCTACATCCATTTCACATTATAGCATGTATAATACCTTAAAACAAGCATGCACACATACATAAACCTAACTTCTATACACACTCACACTCCTCAAACTCTAATTTCTCTAAGATACAATGCATGTTTCAACTAAATTCACTTATAATGGCATCTAAGTCATGTTGAACCCACTTTAAAACTATTGATTTCCTTTTCCTCCATCATCCTTCACCATTTTCCTACATACCATAAAAGGGTTCCAACTTTAAAAATTGCTATAAAATTCTACATAACTCTAAATTGAAATCTATTTCCACACATAACATCTAAACCTCAAATACCATAGGATAAAAATACTAAACTTAAGAAAAATTAACCTACTCATCAAAATAGCACTATTTATCAAGTGCCCATATCTCACTTTTTAGGCTTTTATTTCTCAATTCTGTCACTTAAAACATGCTCAGGGGATTATGGAGGCTAAATCTCATATAAATTTCTTGAAGTTTTCTTATGTATGGAGAGAGAAAAATTAATAAAAGTGGAGAGAGGGAGACTTGAAGAATGGCATTGACTTTCTTGGCTTAAGGGGGAAGACAAATTTCTTTTCATTGAATGCACACACACAAATATGCACTCATATGTATTAGAAAGGTGTATGGCCTTGATTACACCACTTATTAATTAGATGGCCATA
>CANXYI010261268.1:0-13314 GCA_948208565.1 Hura crepitans | reverse complement strand
GATTCAACATTAAACCCTTTAAATGTCAAATTATGCCATTTTCCACTTCAAAAATCCATTAAATATTCTATAGACCTCAAATTAACTTCATTTTCATTTTAAAAATCCTCGATTAGTGAGATTAAGGTTCTCGTAAAATTTCAGGTCAAAATTCCACTGTTGACTTTTTGGCACTATTCACCCGTCAGAATAAAATATTCAAAAAAAATATTAAACAACCTCAGAAAAATATAATTCTTTTACCATCATACTCAGTGGAATTTTTGAGATTCAGGGTATGACGGTTTTAAGATCATTCGGGCACTTTCCCAGGTCTCGGGATTAAACCAACCCAAAAAATTTTTATCTCCTAAAATGATAGTTTACGACCCACTTTGAATTATTGGTTCAACTAAAATTTTTATTTCATTTTTTTCCCTATTTTCAGGCCCGTAAAGTTTCATGAGCAATCTGCCAGTCTTTGGACTCCAAATGACAACCCACACCACGGGGAACCTCATTCGGATCCAAATGGCGATATTCATAGAACTCTGACTACGGGCATGCATTAAATTTAGTGTGGATTTATGTATGTAAGTGGTAGTTAATGTGTATTTATAGTGTAAATGCTTGCTTTTGTGTTGGTAGTTGAATGTGGCATGTATATAATGATGTAAATGATAAGTAATTGATGAGAACATGTTGAGCATAGTGGATTCATGGCATGGCTAAAACATTTAGCTAAGAATAATAAGATGTTCATTACTTAATTATGAGTTAATAAGTTGATATTAAAGAGATATGATTATGTGAAAATGAGATATTATGATATGATGAATATTGTGTATGTATAGTGATTTATGAGGGTGAGGTTGAATGCCTCTAGTAGTGAAATTGCATTTTTTAGCTCATAAGTTAATGTATGGTTGCCTAAAGAAATAATGTTGTGATGGAAATCTTGAAATGGGTTAAAACGGTGCCTTACTTGATATGTTAGATAAATATGCCATGTTGGTTGCTTGTATATTGATCTAAGTATTGTAAGTGAATTGTGTGATAATGCTATGATGTGTGAAGCAACTTCATGGCTGAATATGTAATTATGGCATGTTTTGAGTATTTTGGGCCATAATTATGACATCTCTTACCCGGTCTAGATGCAGGCCGGTCACCAAGCTCGACTAAGAGATGTGCACATAAGCGCATTATCTGAACTCTTAACTTGTTATCCCATTTAAAATCATTCTTGAAAAAAAAGAACATTTATCTTATAAAAATACAGGTTTACAAAAAATTTTAAAAATTAGTTACTTTCCATATTTGGTAGTCCTTGTGTCAAAAATTCGATAGCATAATGGTTGTATCAAGACACTATCCCAAATATGAATAGTAACTTATAACATAAAAAAACTTTTATAAACTTTTTCTCAACATTCTCAACTCTTGCGATCCTTTTGATCACCCCAAATCCCTCATCAATGCAATAACTCAAAAATGCAACAAAATATCAGCATGCAGTTAGTCAGATTGAAAATCCACTTAAAAATAATTATAGACCTTCAAAAATTCAAAAATTGACAATTTAACTAGTTTAGGCCCTATTCCCCATAATTACATCTATATGAGTGCTACTAGATATAAATCATAAAATTTAAATCAAAATATACCAAAAGAATCTTTGTATCTTGGAAACTGAAGAACCGAGGCTTCTCCTCAAATTGTTACCTTACGTACACATTGCAAAAACAAATGATGCACTAAGCAATAGCGTAGTGGTGTAATCGATATAACTTACATAAAATGCCAAATAACATCATACAATATTATATGAAATGTAAACATTCACAATCTCACATATTGTACAACATTAATCATAATATGGATAAATGCACAACTATGACATAAGACATTTACAGACCACATCATAAAAGACATTTGCCATTAAATTAACCCATATGTCATGTAAACATGTTCGTTATTTATTATAGTCCATTTATTAAAGCCCATACTCAAGAAATATTAACATTATGGATAACAGAGTATTAGTGGACATCCTAAGCCCTTAGAACCATATAGGCCTCATATGTATCAAACTTGAAGGTCAGAAAGTCATAGACTCATAGGTCAATACACATCAGACTTAAAGATTAGAAATAAAATAAATTATCAACATGCATTAAACCCAAAGTTTATAGCATAAAATAACTCGAAGGTTCACTCATTGTAACCTAAAGGCTATAAAAGTATCAAAGTACCTTAGCAGCTGCTATGACTCCTAGCTGACCAGTCAACCTATCCGACTAGGTTGTTTACTTGCATGGGATATTAACAATTTATTTTTGGTTTAACCTTATTACTATTGCGTAATATTATTTTTAATTAAATTGATTTAGCCAACTAATGACTAAATCAGGAAATGTTGTGTTCAAAACTTATTTCATTATTATGACATACCAAGCCACAAAATAAAGCCATATACTGAATCTTTACATGCATATGCTAAAGAATGCCTTTTATCATGACACTTTCATAATAAATGTATTACGTATTCTTATGACATTATATTTGCCATATCATGTGCACTCGACTTATAAGCTCTTGCACACAATCACCATATTCTTTATTACATCATTCACATGCTACTAAAGCTTTCATCTCATTAGGTGCATGTCATATATATCATGATCATGTAATAGGCATAATAATATCGTAATATGCCACCCAAACTCAATATACATCATTTATGTACCATATAATGCATTAAATCATTAAAGAATGCATTATCTCCTTTATAGTACCTTTCATGCCATATTCACACATAATATATTCTGAACACATTATTAATTCCATACACTTATTCATACATAATTACCAATAATTAAAACATGCATTAAGCACCATTATATGCTATAGGCCATTCGGCCTCACCACTATACATACATAAACATGCATTCTTTCATATTATACACCATATCACAATTATAAATACTTATTGTCATCCATATATTGATACATATAAATTGGCCATTTGACCATCAAGCTTTTTACATTAAGGTCTAATATTCTAATATGTTACATGCATGTTCATAAGTTCATTCACTTATATATATCCATTTATGGTCATACTACCTATATGACGTATATTGATGACACAAACATGTATAATCATATATATGGAGATCAACATACTCACTTAAATGATCACATAGCTATTTCGACTGTGATGCCATCCAACCCTCCATAATGCCATTCCTCACTTCATTCATCATTCATATGTCCATATTGTCATTTACATTCACTCATGGTCATACTTTATACATATCACACATTTATGATGCATATATGCATATAGAAACAAATGTACGCACACACACCCTCACATGGCCATTTCGTCCATAATGGCTTCTAAGGCTCTAAGCATCTATCACATGCATTCACCATCATAAATCATGTCCATATAAATATTTAACAACCTATATATACACACTTAGCATTTTCCATACAATTTACACACTTACATAAACATATACACATGTCCATCATTCCTATAATATAACGTTCATCATTTTTCGTCATTTTAACATCATAATTAATTTCTACCTATATTAATTCCAACATCAATCACAATTAAATGCTCATCATCGCATTAATTAAGCATTAAATACATAATTATTAATTATGGTATATTATGGAATAAATAGGGCATAACCAAAATTGCAAAAATTATATCGATTACATGTACCAAAAGAGTCGAAACGCACTCTTGAGGGCCACTCACACCTTAGTCATCCCTTTCTTTTAGGTTTTGTCATTTTGCTTAACTACCTATTATAAATTCAATATGTAAAATTTGTAATAAATTATATGGAGACTAAAGATGAAAACCGACCACATATATTGACTCTTAGGCATCCAAGGAACCTAGAAAAAATATTGAAATTCAAAAAATCTTACTAGAAAAATTTTGGATTGCAAATCAAGGTGGAATCATCTTTTTAGAGTTATGGAGGCTTGGACTCATGGCTTGGATGAAAAAAATAAGCAAGAATAAAGGCTTAGAGGAGCAAAAATGGCTCCTTCCTCTCTTTTTCTTGCGTTGCGAGCAAAGGGGGGAACTATTCCTCCTTTGACCCATTTGTTAACCCTTTTATACCATATGGAAAATATCTTTTCTCAATTTTTCTTACCTCATTATTGACATCTAGAGACCTATAATTGCCCATAATTGAAGCCTTACAAGCCTCTAAAACTTCATGCTCAAAAAATGCAAAAAATTGATTAAAACATAGTTTTTATGATTACCCGATTTTAGTAAAAATACTTCTCGATATCGAAAAATTTCAATTCTAATTGGAATTTTTGAGTGTTAGGTTGCATAAATCCTAAAATTTTATAAGCAACTTTTTGAATATTTTACTGTTCAATAAAACTAAGTCATTATTCACATGACATTATTGTAAAACTTAACTTTCGTTTTTAACCACCTAAATGACTTTCTTTTGAATTCAAATTTCACCCAAAATTATGTTATATTAATACTTCCATTCAATAGAATTAGTGTTCCTGGCCTTAAGAAAGCACTATTCATATCTCGAGAAGTACTATTCATAACATATAGATTTTTCAAGCATTACATTTCTTCCTATCTTAAAAGAAATGTCATCCTTAGCTTTACTTGGCTTGAACAATTGAGGATATTGCTTTTTCATCTGAGCTTTTATTTCCCATGTAGCCTCTTGCATGCCATAGTGCTTCTAACAAACTTTCACCAAAAGTACTAACTTGTTCTAAAGTTTTTTCATCTCTCTATCTAAGATTTTTATAGATTCTTCTTCATATGATATATCTAAAAAAATCTCTACTTCTTCCACTGATAGCACATGTGTAGGATCCAATCTATATCTTTTAAGCATAGATACGTGGAAGATGTTATGAATCTCCTAAAGTTTTGAAGGCAAAGCTAGTCTATGTGCTACTAGTCCCACATGTTTTGTTACTTCATATGGCCCAATAAACCTAGGACTTAACTTTACCTTCTTTCAAAACTGTAGAACCTTCTTGTGACACCTCCTACTAGATTCCTAAAGAAACCTAATAAGCAGTGCACTTCCTGCTAAGTCACCTATCCTGAAATTCTCCTTTATGTTTATTCGTTTAACTTTTACCAAAATCCTATTATTTGATTCATTTGAGCTCCAAAACTCATTCTATCTTTTTATAGGCTTAACTTAAGGTCATGTAAGTCCATTTATACCACAATTAGCCATTTACAAACTTCTCAGATTTTTACTTAAATTAGGCAACATAACGACTGTCCAAGTGACTAAATAAAAATTTTAACACATGTAGAACACTTTAATAAAAAGATCTTATATCTCTTAGACCCTTTTGGTCCCCTAGATATACCCTTAACATCATCTATCTATCAATCATCCATATAAGCCTTGGCCTCAATCAAGCAATCATAAGTTAGAGACTCAGGCTCACGTACCATATTATCAAGTAAAGGCATTCACACATTCAAAGCAAACTAATAATATACTTATTACAAAACATTATCTATAACATATATGTTTATACAAGCCACCTATACATAGGATACCCATTCTCACCTAAGCATAATGAGTGCAGAAGCTATACAACATATATACAGAATAACATTTTGTCAACTATTCTCTAAATTCTGGCTGCACGCTTCATGAGGTTGTACCTTAATTTTGGTTACCTGTGCACCTAAATAGGTACACCGAGTCTATAATATACTCAGTGGTGAACTCAAGCATTTAAATCATGTCATATGCAAGATTAATATTATCTAATTTAGGTTATTATCTTAGTAATTAAATTATTTATGTCAAATGACCAAAATACCCTTACTTCTATCCATAACAATTCTTCATTTGCTTAATCATTTAAAAGTCAAGTAAATTATGGATTTAAGCCATTCTTTAATAATAACCTTCAATGAATTGAATTATCAGGTTATACATGCAAAATTACCAAAATACCCCTAATGACATATACTAGTCATTCATTCAGATAATCATGTCAAATTATACATTTTATTATTTTCCAATATCATATTCAATTCATATATTGTTTATTTAATTAATTGAATTTAGCTGACTAGAAAGACGATACTGCCATACACTGGACCTAGAGGGAAAATAAAAATTGTGCAATAATCCACATTTTAGACCCTAACCACTGCACTAGCCTAATCAAGTCATAGCACCCAAGGTGAAAATAACATGATGAGGTCTATCTAATAGATTAGTATAGTGGCCATCTAGGACCTTAGCTGCTGTATTGGTCCTAGATCAGTGATGTCATAATTAAGTTTGCCTAGCAGACTGGTCTATCCAATAAACTAGTGTAGTGGCCCTCTGGGACCTACACCACTGTATCGACATAATGGAGTAAATGGCATTTAGTGTGTAAAAGTAGACAATTGTCTATCCAATAGACTAGTATAGTGGCTCTAATATAGATCTAGGCCATTGTACTAGCCTTGCCTGAAAATCAGAGAGTGAAGTAACTGCTAAAATCTATAAGTTGACTGGTTAACCCATCCAGTGGGCATCTAACTAATTAGCCATTAATCTCAACTTATGTTTATTTCTTTACTAATTACCCTTTTTATAATATTCTTAAGTGAAAAATAGACATATATTATTTTTATCTCAACGTCCAATTTTAACACAGTCTAGTATAGCCATAATTAGGTTGTACCAGGTAAATTTCCATGTTTATTTCTATGGGTACCAATATTTAAGGTATATTATGCTTTATTTTATTACATAATTATTTCTCATGTAATTGCCATTTACTAGCCAGTGGTATTTTTGGTTCAAGTAATGGTTAAAACTAGATAGTTATAGGTCGTTTCTACATTTTTTGATAGCTAGTTTCGAGACCATTTCTTATCATTTTTTAGTGCAATTTTCACCATTAATCACATATTATTCATAGGCCTAAAGCCATCCATTTACTAGGCCATTTACAAAGCCAAAAAATATGCTTTGTTGCCATTATACTTAGTCATAAATCATAAACCTTAAAGGCATATTTTTAGGCACATTATAAGGTTACATTACATGTTAACTTACATTACATGTTAACTTTAAACCATCTTTTATGCCCTTTTATTCAAGTTCATGTTCAAGTAATATCCATTCATCAAAGTCTATTATCATACATATATATACACCATGATTGTTCCATACCCATGTCTAATCAATGCTAATTAAATATAGCCATTTCATGTGCCATATTTCAATTCCTAAAACCTAAGTTTCTTATACATAGATTACTAAAGTTTATAAAACATTTCCCTTAATATTACTCTTATGTATAGCCAAATTTTAGCTTTAATCATGCATACACTTAGTACTTATCATGTATTCAACCTTTCATTCATAACTAAAGTGCACTCACACACACACACACACTTGCACTTTCATGCCAAATTAGGTGGCTTATACATAGTATATGTCTTAGCCGAAGTTTATTCCATTATTCACATATTAGTTAAGCCAATTACACACTAAACCATCATTAAATACATAGTATAGGCCTAATTACACAATCATTCAAACTTGACCACATACATATATATATCACCAACTAATCAATATTCAAACTATCTTAAGATACCATATACACACATACATGCCTTAAAAGCTTTAACCATCATTTTATTCCATTGATCAAGCATTGAACACACACCTAATACATGCTAATGCTCTCGGGTACTTCCACTTCTCATGCTTATCCTACCATTTCCAAGCCACACACATATGATTCATCACATTTAAATGCTAAAACTCATCACCAAGCCATTAAGCATCACATACACATACTACGCTTTATCCACTACCTCTCAGCTATTCTTTAATACAAGCCAAACCAACACAAACACATGCATTATCCATGGAATCAATTTATTTACAATCCTAAAATGGGTTTCTAGCCCTAAAACTATAAGGCATGAGGCAAATGCCTAAGTTTACATACCTCAAACATAAGGAGATAGAATTGGTACCAATACAAGCCTTTAAAGCCTCAAATCTAGCCCCTTACGGTAACTTTCTTCTCCTTTATTCATGCAATTTGTCTTTTAATTTCCCTAAAAATGATTCAAACACATCTTATTAGACCTTAGGCATCCCAAACAACCATTAATAGCCAAAAATATCCAAGGAAAAGGCATGGAAACTCACCAAACTCACTTGGTGGACTGCTTCTAACCAAGGAAGCTTTGGAGAATTTTAATTAATTCTAGAGAAGTCCTTTTACTGTAATTCATTTTCCTTCATGTCCCTAACATACAAAAATGATTTTTAGTGTTGATAGTCTTCTAAAATGAATTAAGGAAGAAGATGAAAATGGTGATTTTCTCTAAAGGTGGCATCATAGGCAAAAAAGAAAGAAGGAAGAAATTTCTTCTTTGTGAGTGGCTTTCACCACTTGTCACCACTCATGGACATGTATCATGGCCCTTAGGCTAGCTAGCATGTTACGGGTGGGTCCCGCAACCTCTCGATCCATCCTAAAATGGCTCAATTTTTTATAGAAACTTCTAAAAATTTTTAAAAAGACCTTTAAAAATTATGCTATTTATTTTAAAATTCCTATTTTAATCCTCTCTACATGGTCGTAAATTTTTATGGCCAAATTCCATTGATAGAGTAGTTTTCAAGCTGCCTTAATTTGTATGCCAACTTTAAAAATTACAAGAATTTGTAAATAACATTGAAATTTAAAAATTCTTTCACTAATAGACTTAGTGGAATTTTTGAGCTTTAGGGTATTATATTTTCAGGTCTATTCAGGGACATCCCGGGTCATTCCCAGCCTGACTTAGTTTAACCTTACAGTTCACTAGCTTATAGCCCAAAATGAATTATTGTTTTTGCTAAATTTTTAAAATTTGCCTTCTCCATCATTTTAAAGCCCCTCGAAGTTTCATGACTAGTGTTATGGCCTCAATTCTTTTGTAAGTGACCTGGCACACTTCTTGGACCTAGTGGCACTGTTCACGGAGCCTTGACACATAGGCATTACACTTTTTCCAAGGTGAAACCTTGACAAACACCTTATATTCTACTTTATATTGAACATCTTTTCTCTTCATATTGAAATACAAACTTCTATCTATGTAAAGTTACTTTTAACTTGTCCTTGATGATCTTTAGTTTCTCTTATACATCCATGAGCAAGTATAGTCCCATAAGCTTAGTCTTACTGAGCTCATTCTAGCATAAAGGAGTTTTACACTTCCTTCCATACAATGCCTTATAAGGAGCTATACCCATGCTTGCTTAATGGTTATTGTTATAAGCAAACTCTACCAATGATAGATAGAGATCCCAACTACCCTTAAACTGGATGGCATAACTCCTCCTCAACATATCCTGTAACACCTGATAGCCATGCTTTAACATGAGCATAACATTATATACTAATTAACATAAAATCACTCAAGTATCAAAGGATTACCTGAATAACTCTCTCTAACTATTTGTTTATTTGAGGATGAAATGCTTTACTGAAAGTCAATCAAGTTCCAAAGAATTGTGAAGTTTCTTCCCAAACTTAAATGTAAATCATGCATCGCGATTAGATATAATGGAGGATAGAACTCTATGCAGTATAATAATCTCATCAATATATTATTTAACAAGCTTCTCTAAAGAGTAGTCTATCCTCACTTATATAAAATGACCAGTCTTAGTTAAATGGTCTTGTGACACCCCCTACTAGATTCCTAAAGAAATCTAATAAGCAGTGCACTTCCCGCTAGGTCACCATATCACTTCTCCCATAATCATTTGTTTAACTTTTACTTATACTGCACTAGGCAATTCTGTTTGACTCTAAATTTAGTTCAGTCTATTCCTATAGTCCATTTAATTTCATATTATCATGATTAGGCTATTATAGAAGGAATTTAACACAACCTAGTGTTTCTTAAAAATTTGGTAGCACAACAGCTGCCTAGGTCACAATCCCAAAATTCATTTTCGCCTAAAAACACTTTTATATCATATATCACATCTCCTAGACCCTTTTGGTCCCCTAAATATCATTTTATCAATATCATCTATCACACAATAATCATAGGCCTCAGGCCACAATAATAACATAAAGAGCCTCAGGTTCACAAGTATAAATACAGATCACATATACATAAAAAGAAACCATCACTTGATTAATCATAGCATATTATGTTATATACAAATACTACCCTTTGTCCCTTATATACATTACACCAATTCTCCCCACCTAAGTACATAAAGTGCAAAAACTATATATCTATACATGATCAGTCTTCTCAAGAATGTCCTTTGAACTCTACTGCATGCTTTATGAGGCAATCCCTTTGATCTTGGTACCTGCACATTGAAATAGGTACACTGAGTATAAAAATACTCAGAGGTGAATTCAATAATTAAAAACACATCCAATATACTTTCTATGCATAAAACCTCTATTCTTATCTCATTCTGACATCACAATTCAACTTATAACATCAACATGCAAAATTACCATTTTATCCCTAAGGTGTTTCTATCTATAATTATCCAATTAATTATTACAAGCCATATAATTTGTGTTTAGTCATTATTAATCATTTGATGCATAAACTATACCATTTTAAGCCTTTATTCACTACTAGTGGAAAATTACTAAAATGCCTATTTGTTATATTTCATACTCATATGCAATTTATTTATCTTATTTAATTAATTTATCTAGCCCAACTCAGGAGACAACCCTAATAGACACTAGATCTAAAGGGGAAAAATAAACTTGTACAGTGGTCCCCATTCTGGACTTGTGCTACTGCACTGGCTCAATTGAATTCTAGCACCCACAATGTAAATAATAAGAAGTTATCTGCCTAGCAGACTACTCTGTACAATAGACTAGTGCAGTGGCCCATAGGGACCTATGCTGCTGCACCGACATCATATAAATGAAAGTGATAAAGTGGTTTTTTCTGCCCAGTAGACTTGTCTGTCTAATAGACTAGTGCAGTGGCCTATAGGGACCTATACTACTACACTGACAATATCAAAGGGTAGAAAGTTATCTATCTAATAGACTAGTACAGTGGCTCTAATGGGGACCTACGCCACTATACCAGCCCTATCTAAAAAGTAGACAATGTAATAGCTGCTAAAGATCCCTAAGTTGACTGGTCAACCCATCCAGTGGGTGTCTAACTAGTGGGCCATCTAACCTCAATCAATGTCTATTTTTGTACTAGTTAACTTTTTTTAATAATATAATTTTAAAAATAAACAGTTATAATTTTTTGCAACACAGTTAGAAATTAGCTCGGTCTGGTATGGCCATAAATAAGTTGTACCAAGTATATCAGAAAAATATATTCAAGGATAATTGCTAATAATTACCATAGATCATGGTAGATTTAATTCCATTAGTATATGACAAATCTAGGCCATTTACTATCTAAAGGATTTATCGATTCAGGTAATGGTTATCTTAGATAGTTATAGGTCATTGCAGACAAGTTTTTACTAAGCATTTTCAGTCTGATTCACCTTATATTTTAGTATAGTTTCATCTATTATTTACTTCCATTTTATAGGTCCTAAGCCAATAAATTATAGGCCATTTATAAGGCCAAACCATAGGCTCAAATGCCATTACAAGACATAGCCCTCAAAGGCACACAAATAAACATGTTCCTCATTTACAAACCTTAGCCCTTATAAGTAAAGTACAAGCCATTTTTATACTTATTAGCTAGTTAAATTTTAAGGTTATTATTCATACCATTCCTTATCTATATTACATGCCATTTTATGGTGTAAATTGATTTACTTCATGCCCTTATAATTAAGGCCATTATAGCTTACATAAATACATCATTTTAGGCATATTTAATATATTTATATTCCATCAATTTCACACCTATTTACAGTAACATAGCCCTCGGGTTCAACCCTTTTCTAGACTTAATCATGCATTTCCATGTTGTTCATTACACATTTATCCATCAATCAATAATTTAGTCACACTTACATACATGCCTTTACAATTCCATACCATACCAATTAGGCTAGACACATTATCATTCTCATGCCTACCATTTATCACAATGGCCACATACATGTCCACATTTCAAGCCATTTAAAATAGTCTAAGCTTATAATATATCTCAACAATGGGTAGAATAGTCACATAATCATATAATTACCTCACACTTTATGCCTAGTTACATGCCATTTATGCTTTGACTATACATACACATGCCTAATTTCACAAGTACCTCTCGACCATGTATATACCTTATGCCATACATGCACTTTTCTTATTAATTCACAAGCACTTCTATTTCTTAACAACATCCAAAACTATAATTCATACCCTAAACACCATAACACACACACTAAAGATCATTATCATTTAACAAGAATTATAGATGACCTATCGGCCAAACAAGAAATTGCCAGTAAACTCACCTATTCTTATTAATTCATCATGTAATTCACCTTCTATTGAATTATATACTACCATAGCTCAATCTAACCACCTTCCTAAGCTAGTTTACATACTCAATCCATTCACAAAATAAGAGAAAAGCTACTAAAAATTAAGGGCATAAAGTGAATGAAAGAATTCACTTACTTGCTAAGAGGGACACTTTAAACCTTCACTTTCACAAGCTATCCAGCCCCTTATAGTGTCTTCTCCCTTGCTCCTTAAGCCTTTCCATGCTTCATTTCACCTCAAACCAAAGTCACACACACCCCTATAGATGTTAGGGACCTCAAGGAACCATTTACAGCTAATAAATCATCATGAAAACCAAAGAACTCGCCTTTGGTATCTCTACTAGACTGTTTTTGTCCAGAAAATTTCTATGAATTTTAATTAATTCCTAGAGACTCCTTTTGCCATGATTCTTTTTCCCCCATCTCCCTAACATCTTAACTTGAATTTAGAAACCAAGAACTTGTAGATTTGGTTGAAGGAAGATGGTGAAAGTTCCTCCTAAGCTAGCTATGGTGTTAATTATAGCCCAAAAAAGAAGGAAGAAATTTTACCTTTTATTTAGTGAAAACATCCACTTGTCAACACACCTTGCCACTTGTCTAGGTCCTAGGCCAATTGGAAAGTATACGGGTGGGGTCCATAGCTACTCAAGTCACCCCAACACGTCTCAATTTTTTGGCAAACTTTAAAAATTCACCAAAATTCACATGGACCTTAAAAAATTACACCGTTTATTTTAAAATTTAAATTTTAATCCTCTCTACCTAATTATAAATTTTCATGACCAAATTCTATTGATAGGAT
>CANXYI010261252.1:0-23743 GCA_948208565.1 Hura crepitans | reverse complement strand
ATGGTTTTCATAACTATGACATGAATTCAAAAATGCACTCACATACAACATGTATCCATGCTTCTAATGATCCCTAATAACTAACATATTTCACCTCCTTTTTTTACATAGAGGGCAAGCCAAATTTTCTATGCAACACATAAATGCTAAGCCAGCACTAGTCTAAAACCATTTGCTCAGTTGCAGGGGGTAAGAACAATGACTTATCATTATCAAATTTTTCTAAAGTCAACTGTAGGTGTAATGTCTCCAAGCACTGCCCAAATCAAGTTAACTTTAGATGTAATGTCTCAAGCACTGTCTAAAGGGAAAAAACAGCTTTGGCTGCAATGTCTCTAGCACTGCTTGAACCAACTAGACTTCAAGTGCAATGTCTCCAAGCACTACCTAAATCAAGTCAACTTCAGATGCAATGTCTCAAGCATTGTCTGAAGGAAAAAATTAACTTATGGTGTAATATCTCCAGCACTGCTTGAACCAAGTGAACTTCAGGTGCAATGTCTCAAAGCACTACCTAAATCAAGTCAACATCAGATGCAATATCTCAAGCACTATCTGAAGGGAAAAATTAGCTTCAGGTGTGATATATCTAGCACTGCTTGAACCAAATCAACTTTAGATATAATGTCTCCAGTACTATCTGAAATAGAAAATCAACTTCAATGTCTCCAGCACTGCCCGAATCCTATCAAATTCAGGTGCAATATCTCTAAGCACTGCCTAAATCAAGTTAACTTTAGATGCAATGTCTGCAGCACTGTTTGAAGCAAAAAAAAAAAAAAAACTTTAGGTGTAATGTCTCCAGCACTGCCCAAATCCAATTAACTTCGGTTGTAATGACTTTACTTTATAACACCTACAAAAGGGTCACCCCACAAGGTCTACATCTCTTTCTTTTTGAACTTTGGGTTACCTCACACACTTTGTAGTCGCCTCCCTAAAGTTGAGGGCAACTATAGACACTAGATTTCTAGGGCTTCCATGTTTGGATTGCCTAATGATGATGAAAGGACAAAAATCCTGATAAATAGGGATATTAACATCCAGTTTAAAGATCTTAGAGTTTTCTTTAAAAATTTTCCTTTAACCCTTTGCTGGACCTAAAAAATCTCACAGTGTGACTTAAAACATGAGAAAAATAGGCATCTGTGATGGGTTAAGGGCTCGAGGCGATACACTCGAGCACAAAATAAATAAAAAGTAATAATAAAAAATAAAAAATAAAATTTTGATAAAAAAACTATTTCCATAAGGAAAATGGTCATTTTGATGAAAATGGTCATTTTACTTGCCAAAACGGCCATTTTGCCGAGATGACCGTTACAGAAGGGAAAATAGCCGTTTTGAGGAAATGGCCGTTTTACCCCCAAAATGGCTATTTTCACCTCTAAAATGGTCATTTTCTACTTGGGGAATTGTGTATAAATTCTGAAAGTGGATTTTCTAGAAGGGAGGTCATTTTCTTAAGATGCATGCACCAAAAACTTAAAATACACTTTTCAAACACTATTTTCGTAATGTTTGAAGATTTTCTGAACAATTTTCCAATCTTGTCGAGATATTTTCTGAGGGCAAATATACACGGTGAGTCAATTGACCTTTTCCTATTTCTTTTATTTTTTTCTCCTTTATCCATCTATTAGTTGGATGTGATAACTTATTTGTACATTATTTTTGTTGTATTTAATTGACTATTTATTTCATTTTATTTATGTTCATCTATCTAATTTACTTCACTTAATAACATTTTAATTTTATTGTGATGCAAGTTGTTTGATTTATTAGGACTGGATTGTCTTTTCTTTCTACCATTTTATTAAACACTGGTGAAGTAGCCTTTTACTATCCTTTTATTTCTTTTTTATTTTCTTTCTCGTTGCTATTATCTTTGCTCTTTATTTTCTTTCTTTTCTTTTGCTTATTGTCTTTATCATTGTTCATTTTATTAGATTGTATTTTAGGATATTTCTAATGTAATTTCTATTTTTATTTTTGGTTATTTCCCTGTATATTCCGTGAATGTTATAATAAGTAGAAAATGATTTTTACATGTTGAAAAAATAATTAGAATCATTTCATACCTAATTAATTGGTGTTTTGTTAATAAAATAGGTTTTGACTTTTCATAATAAAGGTCACGATAATAAGACTTACTTTCTAAAAATTAGCATGTGAGAACTAAAGTTCTCAAGACAATCAATCACCCGACTTCATGTATGATATTTTTGACTTCAAACACTTTATTTATTCTTTGTAAATATGTTTTGTGATTCCTTCTACACGAATATGTGATTTATTTTTAAATTATAGAACCTGTTTGAGAAAAAGGATCATGTTATGAATTCAAATCGAATTTTCATATTAACTTGAGGTATAAATAAGAGTAGGGTTCCAAACCACTCTGGTTTTGGCCCTACAAGGTATTCCTAACACCGATTGGGTGGCGACTCCTACCTTATGGTGCCCAACTCACTCTTTTTAGGCTAATCAAATAAGAACGGTTTAAGATTTCTCTAATTTCCTTCTCATCTTTCAAGACTCGAGGAGTGAGATTTAGGTCGAATCTTTGGCTATTTCGATTTGACCGGCCCCAAAAAAGAAGGGATACGAATAAGTAGTGTCATATGAATAGTGATTTAGTTTTAGCTGAACTGTAAAATATTTAAATTTTGCTCAGAAAATTTTGAGATTCATAAAAACTGATACTTAAATATTCCAAATAGTCCATCGGCACTGGAATTGAAATTTTTAAATGTGAAAATGTATTTTTACTAAATCGGGTAATAATAAAAAGTTATGTTTTAATCGATTTTTCACAGTTTTTGAGCTTGGGTTTTTAAAGGCTTAAAGGTTATGGTTTAAATGAATTTTTGGGAGTTATTTAAAGGAAAGAAAAAGGAGTTTTAGTTTTAAGAAAAAGAAAAGAAAATGGATTTTTTTTTAAATCCCACATATATAAATTGGTCAAATGGTTTTTAAAAGAGATCAACCCTTGAATAGTTGCCATTAACATTTCTCCTCATTCACTATTCATGGCCCGTACCCTTTCTATAAAGATTTTCTCCATTTTTTATCCTTTCTTCCCTCAATTAACAATAATTCAAGCCTTTTAAACATAAAGTTAGACTTTTTTATAGCATCCAGACACCGAGTGTAGCAAGAAATTGCAAGAAAACTAAAAGAATTTCATGGTTTTATGTCTTAATGAATACTAACCTCATTTTTACAAAGTAATTTTTTTTAAGTTCTGACATTTTTTCTAAGTTCTCTAGGTGACCAAGAGCATGTATATCTTCTCAGTTTTGATTTTTGTAGCTTGTATGATTTTATACAAATTTTTAAGCATTGCATTTGTATTGTAAGTTGAGTTGGGTGACAATAGGAAGGATAAGGGTAAAGAGAAGGCCTAATTGAGCTCAATAGTGTATTTTGAACTTGAAGTAAGTGTAATCATTGAAATTTAATGTGCGTTTATGTGAATGTTTATAATTAAGTGTGTGCATTATGGATGGAAGTGTGGCATATGACCATTAATAAGCATAAATGCATATCTATATGGTTAGGTGAGTTGTATATTGTGATTACAATGCCTTAAACATGTTGAATTATATTATGGATGTGTGATGTGGAGTATGGCCAAATGGCCTCATGTAGAAAGGTGTATTATGCATGTATATTGAATTGTTAGCTTATGAATGATGTTATATGACCATATGGATATGTATTATATTAATGAATATGGCTGAATGAATATTTTCGAGGGTTTATGCACGATGGCTGAATGGAAGTATGGTGTAGTTATGTATGATTAGTGATGTTATTAAGGCATGATGGAATGTATGTATATGTATGGAAAAGAGTGAATGTGATATCATGTTATAAAACATGGAACTTATCAAATAGGTATTATGTGTGTGTATGTATAGGTTATGGCCAAATGGCCTAAGGTAGAAAGGTGTATGTGAATTGTGTATTATGCATGCATATTTAATTATGAGCTTATGAATAATGTCATATGACCATACAAATGTGTATTATGATGATAAATATGGTTGGATAAATATTTTAGAGGGTTTATACATGATGGTCAAATGGTAGTATGGTGCAGGTATGCATGATTGATGATGTTCATTAATGCATAATGGAATGTTTGTACATGTATGGTAATGAGTGAATGTGATATCATGTTACAATGCATGGAACTTATCAAATAGGTATTACATGTGTGTGTGTGTGTGTAAAAGCTATGACCGAATGGCCCTAAAAATAGGTGCATGTAAGTCTGCTGAGTTATGTATTCAAAAGAAGTTAACTTCTTATAAATGTTGTTATATGGTTATGTGAATAATATAGTGTGCATAAGAATATTTGTGTGTGTTATGAAAGTTTGGCTTATGTTATGGCCAAATGGGATGCCATAAATGATAATGATATTTAAACCACATGATATTATGTTATACACACATGGCCAAACTTGTATTAATGGCATGAGGTTATAATAATCATGAATGCATAACTCATGAGAATATGATGAATAAGGAAATGAATGTGGACATAATTTATGTTAATGTCGTAATTAGTAAATATGCTTGTTATGTAACATTTATATTTGAGATTATGTAAGCACATAGAGATAGGCATAATTATATATGTTATGTACATATGATGAGCATATTGGAATTTTAAGATTTATATTTTCCTAGTTGCTCATTTATTGTCCTAACCATCTTTTAAAGTTTAGTTAAGGTACTTAAAATGGTGAAACAAAGAAAATAAAATTGGTGATAAGCTCATACAAGTTAACAACCTATATGGATAGGTTGATCAACTAACTAGGGGTTTAACAACTGCTAAGGTACTTCTATACCTAATGTCATGATCTATGGGTCCTATAATGATTTTTATGACATACAGATCTTCTAATGAGATTTTCTTAGCTTTTTAAAGTTTTCATGACATTTAAGTCCAGATTGTTGGCCTTTCAAAGTCATAATGACCTTTGGGTCTAGATTATTAGAGTATCATAGTCCTAATGATCTTTGGGTTTCGATTTTTGGGCTTTTATGGTCCTAATAGCCTTAGTGGCCTGGGTGTCCACATTATCTAATATAGTCATATGTTATCTTAAGTATAGGTAGTAAAATATGTTTAATATTAAAGTTCATTGAAATGGTTAATAATTAAGGTTCAATAAAGTTGATGAATGTTGTTTATAATGATATGCATGTTTTATGAAGTTTAAGTCATATGCATGCTTTCTGCCTATATGGATATTATATTTATGCACATATAAATACATGTTATTGCACCACAATTTTATACATGTGAGTGTGACTGTGTGTGCACTTAAATTTCCTTGATTATACTATTAAGCAAATTTGCTTAACGTATTATTTTATTTGCAATACGTAGGTTGAAGAACTAGATTAGAGTTAAAGCCTAATATTTATTGTAAATCAAGAGCAAGACATTTTCTTGGTATTTTTGTTGTTCTGTACATATTTATTATATGATGTAATTAAGTAGTGGCAGTTATATGTAACATGAGAGGGATTAGGCCTAATCTAGAAAGTAGATGTTTTTGTAACTATTAAAGCAAGTTAAATTGTAATTGTATACTTGTATGATATCTCTTCCTTGTGCATGAATTGTGGTTTGTGCTTTTAGTTAATTTGGAGTGATAAGAGGATAACAAAAGTGGGGTGTTAATTTCTATTGAATTTTAGAAGTGCTTTTTTCTTATGCAGGGTTACTATTCATTTTAGGATAATGTCTCGATACCGCTATTATGTTATCAAATTTTTGACACGAGGATTCCTAAAATGGTTTTAAAATGTTAAGGAAAATTTTTATTTAAATGAGAATTTCAAGATTTAACACTTAATTAAATATGTTTTAAAAAGGTTTTAATTTATTCAAGTTTTTAACTAACTATAAAAAATTAACTTTGGATAGTGCGTTTATGTGTACACTTCTTATTCGAGTCTAGCAAGTGGATCGAGTAAGAGGTGTCGCAGATCCCCTTTTCATGTTATTATAAAAAATAAGTTCTACACATTTGATATGTTAATGCCCGATAATTTCTTTAGTGTATAATTTAATAAGCTTTGCTGAAAACATGAATAATCTAATAAGAATCGATTAGTTTAAACTATATTTACCTCCAGTTTAATTATTGTATATAACTCTGCCACAACCTATGGATCGATGCTTTATTTTTTTTACTGTTTAGATAATGTTTAAATTGTCATGAAAGCTTTAGAAGTGCAGTTGAAGTATTTATGTATTGGCATGAAATGCCCTAGAGGAATTTGTATAAAGATTAGGGTAACAATATGTCAAAGTTCAGTTCTGCACTCCTTGATTTCAATTGGTTTCTTTCAAAGTTCGTTGTAAACATTTGGAGAATTAAGTTTCATTATATGAAAGACAAAGGCATAACCAATAAAGTTCTAGAAAAACAAAATGACACATCAAGAAAGTTAGATGAAGGTTTATACACATAATAAATGCTTCTTTAAGTATTTTAGATTTTGTATGCCTTTAAACTCAATTCCATAAGCATAGATTAGATCTATTATAAAAAAGGAAATATAGATTTATAATTCCTATAAGAGAGAAAGAGCCCTACTTTCTTTATAAATTGGAATTCTATTTAAGTTTTGAATCTTTAAGAGTTATAATTTTAGAAATAGATTATTAAACCAAAATTAAACTAAATTTATGCATTCCAAGAACTTAAAATTTAGAATAGATTTCTATTATGTTATGTATATGAATGTATGATAATGCATGTAAAAAATTAGTATGAGCATTAAATGTGCAAGAAAGAAAATTGAATTGTTAATAAATGGTTAAAATAAAATTAAAGTTTTTATATGCTTGAATATGTTTTTTCTATCCAAGCCATTTAAATGAAGCATATGTCTGAGGTGGGGGTACATATTAAGCTAAAATTTTGTTGAAGAGATTTTATGCATGTATATGTTTAAGAACCAAAAAGATACATAGAAAGAGTATGATAAATGTTAATGTTAGTTTTATGATGTATAATGTAATATTATAAGTATATAAGTCATTGAGCAATATGAACATACTCAAAAAGATGAAAATAACATTCATTTCAAAAAGTTTCCATGATGGTTGAATGGCTTTTATTATGAGAATAATGGTAAATGATGACAATGGCTATAATTTGTATTCTTGAGAAAAAGCACGCCTATGATCTTAATGATTATGTAAATTGTGTATACAAATATAGAATGCTTCATGTAAATTTGCATATTTTAATTAATTGAATATAATTAAAGAAAAGTAAAGGTTCATATGAATATAGGCAACATATGATATTGTAGTTGTAGCCACGTAAGCCTTGTTTAAGTATTGCATAGATCTATGATGTGGGTGCAATCGTGTAAGCCCTATTTAGGTGCTAAACATATTTATGATGTAGGTGTAGCCATGTAAGGCATGTTTGGATATTGTACATATTCCATTATCCAGTATCAAAAATTTTGTCATTTGAATATAGGCAAGAAAAAGGAATTTATAAAGCAATAAATAGGATAATCAACTTAAGAAGAATTTATGGCACTGTAAATTTATACAATTATTAAAACATATGTTGTGTGAATGTGAGCTTAACAATCTTTTATGTTGCTTTTTTATTATAGATGTTAAGTAATTTATCTAGAAAGATATTCTTTTATGTACTTGTTTCGAGAGGTGATAAGAGCAAGGGTAATCTACAGGGTGAAATAGAAATGTTGTTTAGACCTACTCACATATTGAGATAAGTATATATGAAAGGTTTTTAAGAAAAAAAAAACATTAACTATTATTTCCCCATTTAGTAACAATGTATATTATTCTTATAAATATATTTAATAATTTTAGAGTTCTAATTAGGTAATTGCATGGAAGGGTTGTTTAAGACAAAAAGCTCCTATTAAGATATATTTTCTTAACACTCTTGTACATATTGCAGGTCCATATTCTATGAAGGTGAGAGAGGAAAATCACATCAGCCTTTTATTTTATAATGCACATATGACTATTTGGACATAGATTAGTCTAAAGCCTAGACATTTTATATCATATATCTTATTTGTAAATTGCATATGGATCAAAGGATTGTTTGGCATAAGCATTGTCAATGTATAAGTTCATGCCATTTTTCCATTCATATTTGGAAAACTCTAATATTATAAATTAAATTAAGTAATATGTACATATGTAACTTGCATGCTGGGGGAATTATTGTTCATGCATGTTAAAGCTATGAAGTTATGATAAGGTTGGTAAGTATGCATGAGAGATTTTATGCTTTTGACTTTATTTCCTCGAAGAAGGATATTGGATATATAAAGTTTAATTAGATATGTTAGATGAATATGGCTAAAATGTATAAGTTAAGTTACTTTGATAACTATCTATACTTTATGATCAATGACTTTTCTTTTATGATCAATAACTTTTCATTTAAGATCTACCAAGTTGTGATGCTTTCCTCTAGGTATAATTAAAATTTTGGTTTTACTCCCAGATAGCCATTGTGCTACCTGTTTTTCATTAACTCATAAAGGTTTATGAGAAAAAAATAATTGATTAGTTTTCATTTTGTTTTAAGCTTTATTACAAATACATGAGTTTTAAAGGACTCTCCTAAGGTGTTTTAATAAAGAGTTTTTACATGGATTGTCAATAGGAAATCTTTTCTTGAACTATTTTTAAAGTTTCTTTCTATGGGTAAATAACTTTAAGCGTTTATGTTATGTAGTGTAACATGCCTATATCTAATATCTATGGAATTGGATAAGCATGTTACAAGGGTAAGCAACTTGCTATTGCTGCTACTACTACTAAGGAGACTGGCTCTAATGCAACATGCTTCTATTACGGTAAGATCGGACATTAGAAGCATAATTGCAAGGCTTATCTTGAGCCTAGCAAGAAATAAAAGTATAAAAATGCCTCTACTTTAGGTACTAATGCTATTAAGATTAATACTAGTACTGTTGTTAATAATCACATAATGGTATTGGATTCTGATGTGGTTTTCGCTTGGTTTCTAAAATGTAGGGACTAAAAAGTAGTAAAATGTTAAACAAAGGTGATATGGACCCATGAATGGTAATAAACCAAAAGTTGTTGCATTAGTTATAGCAACACATCATTTGTATTTACCTTTAGGACTTGTATTAAAGCTTAATAATTGTTATTTTATTCCTTCCTTAACAAGATACTATTTCTTTATCTTACCTTACTGAATAAGATTTTGATATTTCCACTAATAAGATTAAGGGTTTCTCTATTTATAAAGACAATGTTTTATATTGTTCTAGATTGAATGTTAATGGAATTTATGTTCTTGATAATTAAAAGAAATCTATAATGTTAACACCAAGAGATAAAAAGTGGATAACTTGAAATCATCTTTCTTATTACACTGATGTTTAGGTAATATAAACGAGAAACACATTCTAAGTTACATAAGTCTAGTGACTTAGGTTTATTTGGTTGTGAATCAATTGAAATATATGATCCTATTTATTAGGAAAAATGACAAAGACACCTTTTAGCGGAAAGGGTGAATGTGCTAGTAGGCTTTTGGACCTTATACATATAGATGTATGCAGCCTAATGACCACACATGTAAGAGATGGGTTTCTCTACTTGATAACCTTTATCAATAATTACTTACGATATAGGTATGTAGACTTGATGAGGTACAAACCTAAAACCTTTGAAAAGTTCAAAGAATTCAAAAATGAAGTTGAGAAACAGCTTGATAAAAGTATTAAAACACTTTAATCAGATTAATGTGAAGAATACTCAAGTCATAAATTTTAAAGTTATCTAAGAGATAATGGTATATTATCTCAATGGACTCCATCATATACACCATAGTATAATGGTGTATCTGAAAGGAGAAATTGAACCCTATTGGACATAGTTCAATCCATGACGAGTTTTATAGACTTGCCTAAATCATTTAGGGCTATGCAATGGAAACTATTATTCATCTTTGAAATAGAGTTCTATTAAACTTGGTTGGTGTTACCCTATATGAGATATGGTATAATAAGAAATCAATTCTTTCACATTTAAAAGTGTGGGGATGCCTTACCTATGTGAAAAGAATTGTATCTGATAAGTTAGATGCTCAATCTAATAAGTGCTTATTTGTGGGATATCCAAAGGAGTCTAATGCATATTATTTCTATAATGTATTAGAACAAAGTGTGTTTGTTTCAAAGCATGTTATCTTCCTAGAGAAAAGTTTCTCTTAAATGAAGACAATAGGAGTAGAATTAAACTTGTTAAAGTTAGAGATCCATAAATGGAAGTAGAATAACAAAATGATTCCGAGCCTATTACATATAATGATAATTTAATAGTATAACCTATGCAAATACAAGTTCCTAGACATTCTACTAAGGTTCGTACTCCTTCTAAGAGATATGGATTTCTCATAGATGAGAACAGTAATGTAACCATAGTAGAAGAGGATGAACCTTTAAGCTATAAGCAGGTTCAAAAGAGTTTAAAATCAGAATTATGGTTAAAGGCCATGCAATCTAAAATGGATTCTATTGGACTTTGGTTAAAATCAGAATTATGGTTAAAATCACAACTAAGTGTGGACTTTGGTTGATACATTTGGATTGATCAAATCTATTGGGTGCAAATAAATCTTCAAAAAGAAGACCAACATGAAGCGTAAGGTTATTACCCATAAAGCAAGGTTGGTTACAAAGGTTTATCATCAAAAGCAAGGAATTGACTTTGATGAAACTTTTTCATCGGTAGCCATGCTTAAAGGCATTAGGATTCTTCTTGCTATTGCCATTTATTATGATTATGAGATATGAAAAATGAAATAGGTATATATGACATAGCCTGAGGGATTCATATCCACTAATTGTATAAAGGTATGCAAACTTCAAAAGTCCATTTATGGACTAAAGCAAGTATCTAAGAGCTAGAACATCCTATTTGATGAGACAATCAAAGTGTTTGGTTTGTTAGAGTATCCTGATGAACCATGTGTTTATAAGAAGGTTAGTAGAAGTGCAGTTGTTTTTCTAATATTATATGTTGGTGAGTTATTAATCATGGTAAATGACATATTTATCCCTCAATTAGTCAAAATTTAGCCATCTAAAAGGTTCTCCATTAAAAACCTTGGTAAAGCAACCTATATATTGGGGATTTAGATATATAAACATAAATCTAAGAGGTTAATAGGTCTTTTTCAATCTACATACATAGACAAGATATTAAAGAGGTTTAGCATGGATCTCTCAAAGAAAAGGTTCAATCCTATGACTCATGGAAAAATCTTTTCCAAGTTTATATGTCCTTATACATAAGAAAAAAAGAGAATGCATGGGAAGGATCCCATATGCTTAGACTATAGGATCTATCATATATGCTATGTTATGTACTAAACTTGATGTAGCATTTGCTCTAAGTGTCATATTCAGTAGATTCTAATCAAACTATGGAAGGGGACATTAGGTGGTTGTCGAGAATATCTTTAAGTACTTGAAAAGGACTAAGGGTTTATTCTTAGTATATAGAGACTGAGATTTGCAAGTAAGCGGGTATACGAATGCTAGTATTTAGCCTAACAAAAATAATTGCAAATCTCAATTAGGTTTTGTGTACTTATTCATAAGAGATGCAGTTAGTTAGAAGAGTTCCAAATAAGATACAAATGCAAACTCAACAATTGAAGTAGAGTACATTGCAACTTTTAGTGCAGCTAAAAAAGCAGTCTCGATCAAGAAATTAATCACTGAATTGGGAGTGGTACCTTTTATTGTTAACCTAATACCTTTATATTGTGATAACAATAGGGTCATTGCATAAGCTAAAGAACTATGGTCTTATCAACAACCTAAACATGTTCTCAAGCACTACCAACTTATCAGAGAGATATAGCTAAGCAAGATGTGAGGATTGAAAGAGTCTCCACTGATCAGAACATTATTGATCCTCTCTTAAGGCACTATCACAAAATAGATTTGATCTCTATATAAATAGGTATTAGATATATAGGAGATTGCCTTTAGTGCATGTGGACGATTGTTAGACTCATTTCCCTAAAGTTTATATGTATTAGGGATATTTTGTGTGCATAATAAACATTCATTTATGATAAAAGGCATTATTTATTACAATAGTGCTTATTTTAATTCATTTGTGTGATATGATCCTAAACTATGTAATAAAGTCCTTGGTATTTATTCATAGTACAGAGAAAATTATGAAGTGTACATAATATGAGATTCTTATAGCATGCAAATGTGAGATATCAAAACTATTACTAGGTATAGTATTAATGAAATATGACATTTTTTTATACAAATAGACTAGCACATGTTATGATCTTTAACCTAGTGAAACAGTAGTTCTCATAAGCCATGACATGTGAATGCTTGTTTAAGAAACTAGTTCATTAGAGATCCAACATGAGAATGTTGACATGGATAAATAACTTATGTCAGTGAGACAATCTAATTTTATTAGTTGTGTATCTATCGTTTAACTTGAGATCACTAAGATTATCTTAAGTATTAAGAAATATGCTTTGACTCTGACATTCTTATATCACCATGATGCATACATAGCTAGGTGATTAGGTATAGTTTGAGATATTTCAAGTTAATTGAATGATTAATAGAGGATTTACCACCTCAAATTATAATGGGGAGTTTACCTCACTAATCTAATATGCCTCTATTATGAAAATCTTTAGCCAAAGTGAAATATAAGTGTGAATAAGATTCACAAGGGCATTTTTGGAATAAAGGAACAAATATAGAACTAACATATTTAAGGCTTGATTGAGCATATTTAATCAAGCATTTAGTTGACACTTGTCCATACTCAAACCTAAATGAGATAAAGTATGGTGAAAAGATGAATTGCACGATAATTGTATATGCAAGGGTTAAGTGAAACCACTTGACATTTTTTACACTTGGATAGTCTTGAGTGTGGCTAGATGCTACTTTAAACTTGTGCATAAGTGGATAATTAATTGGGGACCAATTGGATTAGACCATAAGAATTCAAATTAGATTGGGCCTCTTATCTACTGTGTACTACCAACATGCTTCGAAAACCCATAGGGTCACACATAATGGGAAGTAAAAGGAAATTCAAAGTGTTTGAATGGTTTAATGATATGAGATATAATTAATAGATGAACAAAGAAAAAAGGAAATGATTAGGCTTAGAGTCCAGTTTTAGTTTAAGAAACCAAAACTAGGGTTTCCAAAATTAAACCCTGATTTATTTTAGGAAACAAGAACTAGGGTTTCCAAAACTAAGCCCTTTTAAGCTTAGTTGGTTGAGCTTTTATGAATCTAATTTTTATAAACCTTTTATGAGTTAAAAAGGCCTTATATCAAATCATTAGAAAGCTAATTATGTGGCCTTGATGAGCTACAGACCCACCAGACCTTGTGCAATATGACATTGGCCTATTAATGGGCCTGTGCGTGTATGGCCTGAAAAACCAATGCTTATTGCTCCCTTGTACACCAATCTAGACCAATTTTTAAGGGTTAAAAGCTAACCTTGATGGTTTCTATTAGATTATAAATAGATATTAAAATATCAGCTACTATAAATAGACAAAAACTCATAAAAAAGCTCTTTTTTCTCTCCTTGGAATTTTCTTCTTTTCTATTCATCCGTCCATATTATCTACTAGCACCTAATAATTTGCATAGCCTCACTCCTCAAGCTTCTTATGTAGATACCTAGGAGGTGTTCCTAATAGAGGATCACTAGCTACAACCTAATGAGAAGAGCATTAAAAAAGGATTCACTACAGTTATTTACAATAAACACCTTTCCATTGTTAGATTAAGCTATAAATAATGGTTTTGATACTTTCAAATCCAATATTATTGCTTGGTTTTCATGAAAATTTTTAAATTCCACTGTACATGCCTCTTAAAAACCAACATATAGCAAATGAAAAAAAAAATCACATAGCCACTCAAGCCTTGTTCTTTTGATTTTATTTTTCAACCATTAAGCACCCTTATACTACAATTACCATTTTTCACATACACTCCTTTAAACTTCAATTTCATGTTCTTGACTTGCAATTTCACCTCTAACATAAGGTAATCACATATTATCATTAACATTCTTAGGCTATCTACCATTCAACCATACATGCATATATTTATAATTTAATCTTTCATGTTACATACTTTATTAATCACATTAATTTATGTAGTATTAACATGTCACCTAAGCATACATTTTAGATCACCACATTACTACATACCTATCCATTCAACCATATCCATGACACCCTTTAATTATTATTTTTATTTAACATACACATTTTAAAACATCATTTCCCTTTAATATATCATTAGACATCATGCATAAACAAGTGGACATCTTAAGTCATATATTTATACCATTTGGACCTATTATATTCAACCATTAACATTAGGTTTTATTCTTCATTTATTCATAATTTCATAATCATTCAACAATTAACATAATCACATAATTTAATCATGCATTAATTTCACCAAAAAAGATATTCATCAGTTATATATCACAAATTTTACACACACAGAGTATTTATTAAACTTGGATACACATACCACACACTTTAAACCTCCTTTTAGCATCAATTTGGGTTTCTCTTTTCCTTTGCCTTTAGTAGCTTGCTCTTTATCTATATATATAATAAGCATAATTCAACAAAAATCCAAATAAATATCCATAGACATTTGATAACCAAATTGATCTTATAAAACCTCAATTGGGACCTTAATACATCCTCTAAAAATATAAAACCCAAAATAAACATTTCCCTTAAACTTATTTACCATTCATCAATAATATTCAAAAATTCCTATAGAAATACCTATACATCTAATCATTAAATGAAGCTTATAAATCATTATTTAGGTTTATAAGTAACCCTTAAAAATGTTAAAACCCAAAAATAATAACTTACCCTCAAATCGATCACAATTCACCCATAAGCTTTAAGTCTAAAATTCCACCAATTAAGACATTAATCTTGTTGTTTATGGCATAAGGGCACTATATCATATCATAATTAGGTGTTTAAGAGGGAGAATTGATGGATTGAAAGAGGAAAATAAAGCTCAAAATCATGGTTTGAGCTTTAATGGCCAATGTGTTCATGATAAAGAAGAAAGAAAAGAGGGTCTATTGAAAAATGCATCCCTTTTTAGCCATAAAAACAATTTTTATACCCCCAAATCCAATGGCCATGATCATTCCTCTGTGGATCCAAAGGCCCCATATTTTAAGCCCACTAAAAATCTTTTAATTCCTTTTTATTTTTGTTCTTCAATTTCCATCATCAATTACTATATCTTATAATCCCAAATAATCATACATACTATTATTTAATGGCCTAAAACAAATCGTGCATAAAAACCTCAAAAATCTAATTTAAAATGACACTTTATCCCCTTATTTGATTTTTATAAAGTTCTTATGAACTTCAAAAATTCTAATTCTAATTCTATTAGACTTCTAGGAATATTTGGGCATCAGGTTGTGAAACTCCTAAGTCATTCAGGGTAAAAATGATGAATTTTTAGTTCAACCCAAGATTAGGTTACTATTGATTTTAAACTACTATAAAAACTTCATTACTAGTTTTAACCACCTTAATAAATTCATTTTCATTCCAAATTTTGTCCATAATTATCTTATAAATAATACTTCCATTCGATCAAAATAATGTAGCTTGGGTTTCGAGAAATACTATTCATATGCTGAGAAGTACTATTTATTAATACACTTGCTATATGCCGTTAACTATCCAAATTTTCTTATTTTTATATCAAATTTCACCCATGCCTTATTTATAACATGTACTATTTTTCCATAAAAAAGTATTATTCACATTCTTAGGACATTTGGGCATTACAGACGCCACCTATCATGTTATTGTTCATTGTTTTATTTATTTTATTATTTTATTTATTTTATTGTTTAACCATAGATCCTGATATTAATTGACATATAAAGAAATTCAATGTGATCCCCAAGTCAACTATAAGAATAGGTTGACATTTATAAATCATTTTTTTTATATTTTATTCATTCATAGAAAAATTGTAATGGTACTTACTTTTTAAAACTGACAACTAGTATGCATAGACCTCCTTAGATATAGGTTTAGGTCCCTACGGACTAACTATTTTATGTAACTTATTTTTTGTAGTCTGTGCAAACTAATTTGTTATTAGAATGTTTATATTTTATTTCAATCATTGCTCATTCCATTGATGATATTGATTTTAATAATGACCTTTATCAATAATTGGTTAATAATTATGATCATTTATATGTTATTCATGTTCACTATTATTTTATGATTCTATACCATTATTAGGTCCTCACGAACCTCTTTTTGTTATTCTAATTTCTTTATTTGAGTTGTGTAAGTTTGTTTATCCACACTAGATATGAGGTTCACATGGACCTATTATAGTCGCATATAAAGTACGCACAAAACAAATTAGGAGCCTCATATAGTCCACATAGACTTAAAAATGTTGAGGTAGGGAAAATTATTTATTTTGGGTTGTAATAAGTAGATTAATTAACTCATTTACACATAAAATCCAAACTCGTAAAATGATATTTCTAGATAATTAATTGGTTTTTCCTAATAAAATGGTTTTGATTTTTCTTTAATAAAAGTCATAGCAAAAATATATTTTAACAAAGGCCAATCTCCTAGAGAAAGGAGTTGGCAATTACAATCAATTTCGATGGAATTATGGCTAATTATCAAGGCATTAAATAATTAATGAATGACCCATTTTATATATGTATAATATCTTATATATTTATACATGATCTTAATTATCATAATTTACTTTCTTTGTGTGTAAAGGTGACATGAATGGCTGAAATTGTTTTTCTTACTTGCATGATACAGGATTGATAAACAATGGAATGTAAAAAGAGGTATATTGTCAAGGAACAAATAAAATCTAATTTTGTACCTTTTTTGGGTAAAAGATCAATAAGTCATAGTGTACAACTAGGTAGTGACTCCAAACACAACTACCTCATCCCGAGTACATCTACACAAATCTTATATCATTATAGGCATTTTAATCCTTATTCTACTACCAAAAGGACTTACCTAATTAGAAGACTTCTCTTAGAATGAAACTTGTGTCTGAATAGGACTCTTTTTCTCAATAGGAACCTTTTCTATTTGGTATTCCTAAGTGGAACATGAAAGAATCCCAATTTGATATCAAATGTCCCCATACAAGTCTAAGCATTCATGTTTGGTTCTAAGCAATATGTTGTGAACAATCTTTCTCTTGCAATATAATAGCTCGGCCATAATTTATTGTTGGGGAATGCTTTTGATCTTATTTTTGCCTTTTATGATTCCTTTGCTCAATTCAAACTATAAGCATTAGCTTTTAAAAATGATTCCTTATCGAGTTATATCATTCAGTGCTTCTTTTGGCAATTACATCATGTTTATGAATTTTCATTTGTTGTAACATTTTAGGTATCATGTCACTTTGTATTATGTGTGTTACATGGTGTATGACATTTAGAGGTTATTTTTTACTTTTCTACATACATTAAATGCCTCAGTAGGTAGGAGAATACTTTTTAAGGCTTTAAAAAGCTCTAAAAAAAATTTGATATCCTGACAAAAAACACTTCTGCTTTTTTTCTAAAATTTCCATTCTTTTGCATCTCTTTTTTAGTGAAGCTTTCCACCATTCTATACTTTTCTAGTAAGGATCCTTATCTTCAGCATTTTTAGGTAATCCTTTAATATTTTCTTCCTTTTTTATTTTCGTCTATTTTATCATATATTATGAAGACAATTGTGCTTCCAAAAATCATAGTTATTAAGTAAACGAACAAATAGTCATATTTTTCCAATTAGGTTCCCATTGTCAATAGTAGTTTTATTCTTCATTTTTATAAGAAATGGTGAAATATGAAGTGTTTAAAACCATCACCTAGCCTTTAGGCTATGTAGTCATTATTTTGAGTAATGATGATAGTGCCAAACAAAGTGGTCCAACATCTATTTTTCTTTCATTAAAACTATGAGATTTTTTAATCCATGACAATCTTGATATTCTTAACAAATAAGAGATTCCTTTAGTGTGCCATAGATGTGTCCACCCTCATGTTCATTATGTTCCTTCTGTAGTGACTTTTGAATATTTGAATAAGATTAGAGGTGACTTTAACATTCCTATATAATGAATTTCAAAAGTATTGTGCAAAGATACTAGGATAGTTGATTTTTTAGGTCTTAATAGAATGATGGTTTATGTTAAGAATCTTTAAGTGGGGGTAAAGATTCCTCTAACTTCTTTTTAGGAATCCATAACAAAGGATTTTTGAATTTCTTCATGTTAGTTAACTTCGAATACTTAGAGAATCATTAATGGGCTTTATGTTCTTACTAGGCAAAACTACCTTTACCTTAGTAGTAGGGTTTTTAAGAGATTTTATAAATTTGTTCATAAGGTTAAATCCTAAGACCATCTATACCTTCAAGCCAAAGGTTTGTTTTCTATTGAAAATCCTTAATCCATTAAAGAATGGAAAGACCTTCTCTTTGTTGTTCGATGTCAAGACAGCCAACCTCTATCTTTTACTTATTCCTACCACTTTACTAAGCATAGCCTATCATTTTTAGGTGATCTTACCCTAAACAACAAAGAATGTGTAAAAGTAATTGAAAATTAGAGAAAGGTTATCAATGTTAATGATTTGATAAGTAAACACTTAGGAGTAATAGAAAAAGTTGGAGAGTTCCTTCCTTTTCCTCCTAAAGCTGATAACTCGTAAGAAGAATTTGGTTCAAGCAACATTAGACAAGGACTTGCTTTCAAAGAATAAGTAAGATAGGTAGCTTTAGATGGTCAGCTGATGGTTATGGAGCAACCTGCTCTAGTAGTTTTTATTGAGCCATCTCAAGGTGAGGTGGCCTAAGGCATCCTTTTATAGGGTACATTATTTTATTCTATATATGTTTATCAATACTTTATTCTATGATTAAACTACTTAGATGTCTCTTACTTGCTATATATGAATGATTCCTCCTTGTATTCACCTTAGTTTTACTTACCGACTTAAAAAATCGCCATTGTTAAAGCATCAATACTAATGGCACTTCTTTGATCGCCTCCTCCTCAACATGAAGCATTATTCATCCACTAAGCCCTTACCTAATCTTTCCCCATTCTCTAACTTCAAAACCATAGATAGTGTGGGTATTATTGACCTGACCCTTTTTTCTACTAATGTGTACCTCATAATGACTAAGAAGAGGCCGTATGAAGAGGGATTGTCTAGATTAAGAAGACCTACTGGCGATAAGACTTTTAGCCTTACATATTTACCTTCTAGATGTCTTAATACACAAGCTTTTTTAGTATAAAAATTTAGAGAAAAATCCTCTAGCTCTTATTAAGACGCTACTTATGCTTTAGTGCTATCTAGTATGATGCTTGCAAGAGCAAATAGCTTTCTCAAGTGCCGTAGGATGAATTGAGGCAACATGATTTCATTGCTTTAGCTAACCTATTAATGACATCTTTAGTATTTATATACTTCAATGAAAATTTCTTATTGCTATCATTTTTCTTCTACTATATTGGCCTTTTTCTGCCTTGTAGCCTCTTAAGCTCATGGTTAGGCTTTAAGCCTAAATAATCAAGAGGCTGTAGACAATGTTAAACATTTAGAAATAAATTTTAAAAATTTGACTAAATGATTTGCTGCTCTTAGCTAATAGTATATGGATACTCAGGCCTAATATAAGGCTATAAGCTTAAAATGGTCTGCTGCCAAGAAAGCTCGACAAAATGCCAAGAACAAATTATCTTTAGAGATTAATTGAACTAGATTAGAGCACAACCATGATAAGAATGATATAGCTCGAGCAACACTATTAAAGAAATAAAAGAATGAATTATCTTCTCAGCATACTGAGATTGAGAATTATTATTTCGATTGGTAAGTTAACAAACTAGAGAATCTTTAGTAGAAGATTATTGCTAAACTAAACATTCATTTTCCTAAACATGATTAGCTTTATTTTTAACATTTATCTTGATAAACCTACAGTAACAATTGATCAGGTTAGGGAAGTTGGCAAAGATGTACTAGTTGACAATTCTCATGTTATAGATCCTCTTGGTGTCAACTATTTTACTGCTAATATAGGATAAGATGTGTAAATCATTGATTAATAAGATTAGTCTTAAATTCTCTCTCTCTCTCTCTCTTTCTCTCTCTCTCTCTTTGTCAAGGCTATGTAATGACTTTCTCTTTTTTTAAGTTTTTGATCTTCTTCGATATGTGACTTTTCTTTAACCATTTTTCTAGTTTCTCAAAAACAAATTCTAAGTCTTTGCTCAATGAATGGCTATAGTCTTTGTAATTCTCATATGTATTTAAGCCCTTTGAACATTTTGCATAGTCAATTTTTCAATTGAGTGCAAATAATTACTTTGCTTTCCAATAATCCTAGTAATTATTTTAAGTTTTACTTTATGGTGATCAACCAACCAAATCTCAATTATACATACAACTATTATTTCAATTTTTTGCTTTTAAATGATCAATGATCCGAACTAACCAAATCTAAATTATGCAAATAGCTATTATTTCAAGTTCTTACTTTATAATGATCAGTGATCCTAACCAACCAACTAGTTGCTTTATAATGATTAGTGATCCCAACTGAACTAATCTTAATTATGCAAATAACTAATATTTCATATATTTTACTTTATAATGATTATGGATCCCAATCCACCATATTTACATTCATAAAAATGCTTCATGATGTTTTTTCGGAAGAAAATTTAGAGAAAAATGAACAAGCTCTTCTTATTATATCAAAAAATGGTGATTCCATAAATTAGATCTACATTAGGGTACTATTGAAATTATTTTCTAATATTTTCAACATTCCACATGTGAGGGAGGATGAATCCATTCCTTTCGAGCTTCTACATGTTTGGATTAAAGAGTTCAACTATTTCAAATGGACTTTCCCAATTAGGTTGCAATTTTCCTTTACCTATTGTTGCTTATGTGTCTGTTAATTTTTTTTAGCACTAAATCTCCTTTGCTAAAGGTCTTAGTTCTAACTTTTTGGTTGAAGTATTTGGCAATCCTTTATATAACGACTCAAAAATCCTGACTCTCGTGAATAGTACTTTTCGAGGTGAATAGTGCTTTCTGAAACTCGAGTCGCACTAAATGTACCGATGAGTAGTATTAATTATGAGAGAAATTTGAGCAAAGTTTGAGGCCAATCCAAAATCATTTGGATGGTTAAAAATGCTAAATAAGATTTTACGGTAGTGTCTTATGAATAGTGCCATAAGCAAAGTTGAACCATAAATAAAATAAAAACTTACTTAAAATAATCTAAAAATGTTATGATCTAATACTTAAATATTTTGAATAGTCCATTGGCTTTGGAATCAAAATTTTCTAAGATCGAGAAGTATTTTTACTAATTTTTTGAGACATAAAATGCATTATTTTTTTGGGTTTTTGTCGTAGTTTGGGCTTGAGATTTTGAGAGGATTTAAGACTTAGATTTATGGAATTTTAGGGATAGGAATAGAGGAAAATTGATATTTCTATTGGTTATAATAATTTTTGGAAGGAAGGAAAAATTATTTTTGGGAAAGTACAAAAAGGGAAAATTTCATTTCCTTCCCATACATACCAAACTCACCATTCACCTCCACTCCTCCAACAAAAACGTCAACCCCTCTCTCCATCTCTTCCTTTGATTTCATCCTCCACGAAGGGACCTACTCCATAAGCTTATACTCAAAATGAATAGCATCCTGAGATGAGTCTGTGGATACCAAAATCATTGGGAATGGTGAAGTATTTTAGGAGAAAAATTGAGAAGAATTTTGAGGTGAATCGTAACCTTCTCTCTCTTGAGTTTTTCTTGTTTGCAAATTTTATTTTTCATGGATTCCTAGGGTGTCATAGAGTGTATATCTAGGCTTAAAATATTTTTTTGACATGTGGATTATTTTATATTATTTATTAAAGTTCATACCCTTTTGAATTCAGCGTTGACCAGAGCCTACTGATGCAAGGAGAAGGCTTAGGCTAGCTTCGGGCATCCCATGTGACTCATTTTGGTATATGTAATCACATTAACTTTTGATAAATGCTTGAATTTCTAATATGTCCATTTAGTGACATATTAGCAATAAATGCCATTAATTGTTGTAATGCCTAATAAAAATGTATATGTGTGTATATCATTAAATGACATTATTAAATGGTATGAATATGATGCATGGTGAATGTATATGGGCCGAATGGTCCTTAAATGATGCTGTGATCATTTATGCAACGAAAAAATCGTATGATGCTAGTATGCAAGATAAATGTCATGTGACCGTGTATATTTGATTGGAAGTGTATAAATATAATATTAGGTATCTAAAAATGGCATATAATGGTAAATGTGTATAATGTGTATGTTTTATGGCCTTGGACAATGTAGAGGCCGAAATTTGCATATGTAAGCCATATATACATAATTGTGAATTATGTATGTAAATGACTTGAATATCATGCTGTATGCTTAAATGTCATTCCAAATGTACCTATATGATGAATAAAATGTGTGTGCATGCTTAGTGATGGCTGAATGCCAATTTGCATGTCATATGGCTTATTGACACGTATGTAGGCATAAAATGCATGTATAACGCTATATACCAAAAATGTGTATAAAATGACATGTTAAGCGAAATGTGATAGTTATGTACAACCATGAGGCATGAGATGGTACAATACATGTTAATAATGAAATAATGATAAAATGCATGTTTAGGAGTCTGGTTGAGTTATTCTAGCTTTTACGCCTAGGCGATGTGCCTAATCGGTGTTTTGAGCCCGTATAAGCCTATTTTTGGCAATGTTATATTTTAGTTAAAACATGTTGCCTAGCATGATTATTTAGGCCTCACTAAGATGCAAAATGGCCATTGGGATTCATGTATGCATGAGATGATAATAATTATGTTATGTATTAAAAATGGCTTAAAATAAAATAATCGATCAGTTTAATGATGCCTATACAATTAGACAACCTAATATGGATACGTTGACAAGTCAACTAGGATTAGCAGCTGCAATGTTTACCTTCGGGTAGTAGGCCTTCAGGTCATGATACATTTTTTTGTGTAAACGGGTACTAGGCTTTCGGGCCACTATTTAGCACTACATATGTACGAACCTTCGTGTTGATGTGTTTTGTATCCATGGACACCAGTGCCTTTGGGTACACTATTTAGCACCTTCAGGTAGGCTGTTATCTACTATCCAGCCTTGGATAGTTGTCTCTTTAGTATAGACATAAATTAAACAAAATAATTATAATAAAAAGGATAAATGTAGTTTTTGCCTATTTAAGCGTAAAATAATGTTAGGTGCATTTCAATTGATGCATTCTGCTTGATATTTATGTTTTTGGCATAATTTTTGGGTTTAACCCATTTATATGATGTATGTATTACACTTTGGAGTTTTATACTTTTTATTTTTATGGCTTAATGCATATAGGGTCTTGGAACACGAATATGCGGCAATGCTGCATAAGTATATTAATGGCTTAAAAATGCATGTTGTTATGCTTGTTGCCATGTATTATGAA